>WYDI02022915.1:0-13282 GCA_009867235.2 Psittacus erithacus
CTTCCTCCCTGGCAGAGCATGAGACTCAGAAAGTCCTTGGTCAGAGTAAACATTACTGAGCAGCAACTAAAACCATCTGTGTTATTAGCGCTGTTCCCAGGCTGAAAGTCAAAAGCACAGCACTGCCACATCTACTAAGATGGGGAAAAATGACTGCTACTGCTGAACCCAGGACACAGTTTAAACACATAACCTCTGTCTTGACACCTTTTCCTTTGTGACTATCTTCATTACTGCAAGAATGATCCAAACTGTAAAGTTTTTAACAACTTCTTTACTGGTCCACCTGAGTTTCGACACACATTTAGGACTGAATCCAACCTACTTTCATTCCAGTTAGGCCTCTTCAAAGGCATGCCATCCTTCTCATCCTTAAACACAAGTCTGTCTTTGAGATTCTTCTTTTTTATTTTTCCTCACAGGTCTTGAATTCTTCTTCCTACCACATCATATCTAATGTATTTATTAAGTCCTTTCCTAGAAATTAATGGGTTTTTGGTTTTCTTATTAGCACTTCAGAAAAAAGTAGAAAAACCCACTAAGAGCCCTGTAAAAAAACATGACAGAGTGGAAGAAATGTTGAATTGGAAAGGACTTCCGCGAATCTTGTTTCTTAGTCTCCCACTCACAATAGGACTATCTCCAAAACTAGACAGCTGTGGTTTTGCCTAGTCCAGAAAACCTCCACATATTTTGTATTTTTTCTGGTTACTCTGGTATTGTTTCCCAATTCAGTAATTCTTTCTTGTCTTACAGGCATAGAAACCATCAGCCATTTAAACTCTGGTTTTCTGCTGGCATATAAATAATTATCGCAGTAACACATTATATTCTGACTGCACTTCCAGGGATACAGTATAAAACTTTTAGAAAAGACTCCTAACAAGGTCAGTATAAAAAGTAGGACAGTTCCCATAAAAGTTTAGTTATTTAAAAGTTATGTATCAAAGTATTGTAGGTTATATATCTGTAACTTATAGGCAATTCACTCTTCCACTGGAATTTCCTTTGGCTCTCTACACAAGAGAGGTAGACACCACAGAAAAAGATCTAAAGGAATCAGTAGCCTCTGAAGTAAGCTAACGACAATCAGCATGCTCAGCATGCAGTACCTTGAAGTCAGAAATGACTCAAGGCTTAATCAGAATAGAAAGGTGCGTAAGGCAGCTGTCTGCTTGGGGGGCAAGGGAAAAAGATATGTAAGTACAGCCTAACTGCTGCATGTTTGGTCCCACTATGTCTGCATGCCTGCTTTACTCCTGTAAAACCACCAGTAGGGCAGTGGGGCTTGTGGTGGCTGCAACCAGCTTACTCTGGATTTTGGGGGATGGGTGGTAACATGGTAGCCAAGCGCTGTCTGGAATGGTGACCTAGACATCCTGCTGGTATGTAAACATGACTACTAGTCAAACATCTTACTCCATAGATAGTGGACAGCCCAGGCCCTGTTAAGCTCTCTTGCATGGCAGCAGGCTGAACAGCAGGATGTCCCTTTGAGCAGGAACTCCTCTTAAGATTACTCCTCAAGGTGTAGAGATTCCTCAGCAACAGATTCTCAGTAAGTGATTAACAGCATGCTAAACTTTAAAATCTCAGCTAAGATAAGGTTATGCAGGTGATACAAAGGACTGATCGTGCACATAATCTTTCAGATATAAACTGCTGACCAAGTCTGACACTAGAAGTGGACAGAGCTGCACCTAGACTCCTCTCCAGTCATGGAATTTAGAAAGCAAGGAGATCCTTTTTGAACCTCGTGACAAAAGACGAGGATCTTCCTGACAGTTTTTTCTGACCCTGACCTCTGTAAGTCATCAAGTGTACCTTGACACTGAATCTTGTCAAATCACTGTCATAATTACCACTAACTCTGTTAGCTCACTGTTCTGCATCAGTAAAAGTATGTTGTTGCTTCTCTCTTACAAGTAAAGTGCATGACTCCATCTGTTACAACAGTACAAAGGTAAATACGTCAGTGCTCATCAACATGACCATGTACATTTCTACAGCCAGCCAGAACTGAACTCAAGCTTTTTTCATGCAGAGACAATTATACAAAGAGAATAAAAGCTGCTTATCCTAATGAACAAATATCTTGTCACACTACTTGAATCCCTGCTAAGTCCTTCCAATGAACACAAAATCTACCCTTACCTGCAGATCCCTAATTACACCCAACTATTCATGCCTCCAAAATAGCTACAATAAACATGTCTACAATCAGCTTGTAATTCAAGACCTGCATGGATCACACAGCTGAAAACAGTTAATTCTGATTAAAAACACTGCAGAAAAGCTGGCAGGTTCCACTGTGAACCCTGATTTCCAAATCTCTGTGACTCATCCAGTTTATTTTTAGATCAAACTGATTTACATGAAGGTGAAGCCTGGAATCAAACTTGTAAATTTTTTGGATGATGTGCAATATTTTTTATAAACAACCTGGATTTTAGTCTTGTCTTAATTTCGTAGGGATAGTCGTAATTCAGGGAATGAAGATGTGGCTCTTGTGAAGTGAATTCACTATCTCTCCCCAGATTTACTTTGCTTTTAATAATTCTGAGAGAAGTCATTATACATTGAAAAGTAAGTGTTGAAAAGTCAAACCTGAAAAAGCGTCCTTTTAATGCTAGTATTAAAAAGTGACTTAAATACGCACAAACTGTTGTCATGGTTCACATGAAGGAAGGTTCTGGCTCCCAGATTGATTTGCCAATTCACTTATCCCTTATCTATACAGCTGTGGAACAGGCAGTCATATGAAAGAGTAATCCAGAAAAAGAGAGCCAAGAGTCAGAAGGAGTTTCTGAACAAAGGCATGTCTTTAGCCAGGTCTTGGCCAAAGCTGAGACAGAGTGCAGATCACTGGGAGGCCAGAAGTCTGTGTCAGCCAAGGATTCAGAAAGACATCTTCTATTGAGAATGCCTTAGCTATCCTTGTAGAAAACTTAGCAAAGCATACTCTTTTTCCTTTAAAAGGCATCCAAAGGAGGTAAGGCCACACGTTTTGCAATATAATGCTCCAGTACTTAGATGTCTTGCTCAGTGAATGTAAGACCAGGTTAGTTCAGAGTTCAAATCACACAAGGTGTTTTCCTTTCAGTATCTGCGGGAGCCAAGCAGATAGCAGAGAACTGGGAGGAAATGATCTCTCCTACTGCTTATATGTGCTTTCAAGCAGGACTGGCTGGGATCACTGACTGTGAGCCTGTGCACGTGGGTGGGAGGAGAGATACGCCTAGAAAACTCTTCTTGTGAGCACTCACAACTCTAACATCAGCAGCAGCCCCAAGGGGTGAGGTAAGGACTGAAACAACGGATCCAAGACCCAGCCGTAATGTCATCACTGAACATAATCAGTCTGAGTCTTTCCCCATGTAGAAACAAGTATACCTTGCTATTCAAGAGCGTTTTCTAATTTTAGGAGACTCTAACCCATCAAGAAAACATGCCACCAAGCAAGAAATTATGTCATATACTCAAGATCTGTGAAAGGGAAGAGCTCTTTTGTTTGAACTATCACCCAGGTGTTTCAGAGAAAGAATCTGAGACACAGCCATGGCCATACCATATAAACAGCCTTATGAGCTAGGAAGTGACCCACAGTTTAGATGTATATATATTTCAAGAAGGCTACTTACTTAAATGCATAAAATCTAATATAGAATCATAGAATAGTTTGGGTTGGAAAGGACCTTAAGGTCATCCTGTTCCAGCCCCTTGCCACGTGCAGGGACACCTCACACTAAACCGTGTCACCCAAGGCTGTGTCCAACCTGGCCTTGTACATCCCCAGAGATGGAGCATTTACCACTGCTTTGGGCAACACGTCTCAGTGCCTCACCACCCTCACAGTGAAGAACTTCTTCCTTATACCTAACCTGAACAGATTATGGGAAAAAACAGAAGACCGTCTCTTCCCAAACAAATTTTCACACTATACCACTGGTGGAAAAAGAGGAGTAAAATGTAGTTCAACCTGTGGGTTTCAGAGTTGCTGCTGAGACTGTAATACTGTGCATTCAGACAGCGTCACTCGGTGATCAGTATGCACAAATTGATATTTGAGGACAATCATGAAACATAAAACAACGTGAACATGTTTTTGGACTTTCAGAATATAAGCTAAACAGAACCTAACTTTACAAAAGTGGAAATGTTACAGTTGTTCAGAGGTAAATTATCTTCTGAGAGGAGTTATTTCTTCACAGAAGACATCTAATTCACTGTGATTTGACCTCCTGCCTCTTTACTGACATGTGCTGAATGCAAGTCTGGCCTAAGGGTAATGAATGGTGTTTGAATGAGAGCTGTTTTACACCAAATTGTGACAAGGGAAATAGCATGTCACTGAGACTAAACAAATGTCAGCAAAAGGCAGAAATCATGACTTTGGAGTAATCATTATTTGCTAGTGGAAAAACTGCACAGATTAATTTATCACACATCTAGTATGAATATGGTACAGCTGAATGTGAGTACAGGTATTGTGTCATTGCTCACTAATCTTACTACGTAAAATCCCAACTGATGTAGCAAGTTACATATCAACTAGTACAATATTATTTGCTTTGAAGAACTGTATTAAAATTCATTTTGTATCAAGTCCTTCAATAGTGATATGAATAAAAAGCCCATGACACTGATTATATACAGAATTCTTATACAAAATTCTGGCATATAAAATGAACACTGAATCAGACCTAGGAATTCAGATTTTATGAATACACAGAGAATTTGTTTTATATGCTTTAAAAAAAAAAAGAAAAAGAAGGAAGAGATGCCAGAAAGAAAATAATTTCTAATTAAATGTGATTGTTACTTAAATAAAATAAAATTAAATTACATTTCTGGTAGTTCTGTAATCCTTTCCTCCAGTCATTATGACTAAATAATGAAAAAGAAAACAATAAATATATTTACTGTTTTTTAAGATATATTAAAAAAAGAAAATAATCCTTGAACTGAGCTCAGTAAGAAGAGGAGAAAGTGAATTAATGAGAATGAATAAAACAGACTACCAAACCATAGGAAAAACTGAAGAATGTATCAGAAAAGGGATACTTCTTAGAGCTGCAATGTCCAAGGACTTCTTACGATGCAAACTCTCCACAGGGCATTCATGCATCTAAAGTGATTGTATGCCCATATTGTTATGATTTTTATCTTCCACTAGAAAAATGAAATAATTAGTATTTTAAAAAAGCTTGCAAGCACTGGCTCTACCCAGGCTGCTTCTGACAGACATTTTCACTGAAGCTGATATATCTCTTGACAGATCCTCACTTTGTTCCTCTGTCCTGGCACCCACATCTCAGTCCTAACCAGACTGGATCTTTCCTAGGCATTTTCCCTTGCTGCACAATATGGAATAATAAAGATAACAGAACACAGAACATAGAACAGAACAGAACATAGAAAACCCATATCTATATGCTAATCCTCTATCAACCTGCTTACCCTTAAGGGCCTTAAAACCCTGGAGTAGCTCATTTGGGAGAGTTTGTAGGATCAAAGACTAACAGCCTGCATTTTTTTTCAAAGGAGAAAAAATACCAGTCCAAGACAAACGAGAGACATTAAGTCCTACACTTTGAGTCTGTGCAGCAGCAGAGGCTATTCCATACTAGCAAAAGCAGTAACTGTAGCTTAGAACTACAGCAAAACCCCATTTCTAGCACAACACACAAAGGTATGGTGAGTTATCAGAAAAGGTCCTTGAGTGAACTGAAGGCAATCCGTAATCAAGATTTCTTGGTCTAAAGATCATTATCATCATCAGTATGTCAGCAGGTGAATTAGAAATGCATCTACAGTATTGCCATAAGAAGGAGAGAGAGCGTTACACCCAACAAGCGCAAGCCATCGCTAGCTGGCATTTTTCAGACATATTGAACCTTTCATAAACCTGGAACTGATTTTTTTAAAACAGGAAATTCCAAGGCATAATTAGACCTGGGTTTTTGAGTTAGACTGCACAGTCTTTAAAATAATTATAAAAATTGCAGTCAGAGTTAATCCTGAGATGTGAAATCATCAGGAAAAAAAAAACCAAACCTGTGTTATAAAGATTAAAATGGAAAAATAGTGGGCAAAGCCAAGATTTATGTCCAGCAGCCAGGCTTTATGTTTAAATTAGCTAGTTCATAATGAGATGGCCCTGTTTATAGTGAGTATAAAGGTAAGAACTGCAATGGTGCTGAAGTAGCTGAATCAATATGGCATTAGAATATTGGACAACTCAAAAATTTTGTGTAGGAAGTGCCTACATCTTAGTACAATCACTGCTCATGTGGCAATGAGAAAGCATCTTTTTTTCTATTCCTTTCTGCATCTTATAATGCCTGTACACTGTGGATTTTAAAGCTACAAATTTGATTTACCAGTGTTTTTTTAAGAGAAACTTTTCAGGGCTCAAAGATGATGATTATTGCGAGCATCTAAAGTAATACAGAACCCTGTAAGCAGGAAATGAACATTAAAACAAGAAAGAGGGTCTAGAAAAACAGCACTAGAATTAAAATAAATAAGCTGCCTTTGCTTTGTTTCAGAATGTATTTTCTAGCTAAACATTAATATCCCATTTCTACTAAATCAGAGCTTTCGTCATCTAACTGCAAGCTTCAGCCAGTGCCACTAGAATAGAGGTGGGTAAGGCTCAGGATGAGTCTTGAATATCGAAGATAAGAAAGAGGAACTCTTCACTGAGTCATGCTTCTGAATAGTTTCTATAGGATATGGATCTAAGCACCTCTGATACTGTTATGCAGCTTGTTTAGACTGCTTGTGACACAAAACCAGAGAAACTTGATTTGCAATGACTGCATAAATTAATTAATGAATAGTCAGTGTACCTGGTACAAAATCTGAAGTAATGAGCCTCAAGTATCTGTGTTAAAATAGTAATGCAATCACAAAATAAAATATAGACAACGATTTTTGTTGTTTTTAAAATCACCCTTCCATCTAAAAGGCAAAGAAAGCAAAAGGTTAAAGCTCCTAATATTGACAGGTCTCAGTTAACAGCCAGAGCTCCACAAGCCTCTCTTTGTGTCCATGAATTTATGCTGACTTACACAAAGCCAAAACTAATCTTTTCTTAAAAGGTAATATGTGTCATGGAAGTGCTTTAATTTTCTTTCAAATAGACATCTTCAGCTCTGTTAACTCTATTGAATTCCACTCTCTATTATCCAGGTCATATCTCATTTCCCAGTTCCAAACATCCATCACACTGTAAAAGGTTCTGGCTTATTTTACACATTTTTAATGATGTTACAAAGACTGACATGACACAAAATTCAGTTTGTAAAAATCTAACAAGAAAATAATTTAATGTCAGTGTCAAGCATGGTCACATAAATGTACTTACAAAAACCGTAGCACAAAACCATTAAATCAGATTTGCAGTGATTTTAAAAGAAATGAATGACATTATCTCCCAGCCATAAAGAAAATCTGAAAAAAATCCAACCCAAAAACCCTATGGACAAAAGGGATAAGCTGTTCTCCACTTTGATAAGAGGTTTTCTGGAGCAGCTGTGCAAGTTCCCTGGTTGTTGTGCCTTTACTTTGTTTTACTTTTTTCTTTTGCAATTTTACTGTTTTATTATGCCAATGGATAACACAATGTGGGACAGAGCATTTGCTCACTCTCAAAACTAGATTAACTTGTTTTCACAGTGCACTTAAATTGTACACAAATGTCAGAAATTTCTCTGAACTAAGGCAAAGAAAACTTTAAAATTGAAAAAAGAAAATGGCAAAGGACAAGTAAGCATATTGCCTAGGAAGGAAATTTATACCAAGACCTAGAGCATATTAATCAAATAAATAGCCTCAGTGCAATAAAAACTTTCTTAAAAGATTGATGACAGTATGCAGGCAACATATTCTGAATCTCTGCTTTCTCTGATATTGAGTGGTTCTTAATAACTCCCAGCAAGAACTTCACAAAACAAATTCTATGACTAATAGCAGAAAAATATGTTACAGTATAATTATAAAAACATCAGCACAGCAGGCAACTTAAATAGAAATTCTTATTATCACACAATACTTAATAAAAATTTCATATATATATATAAATTTTAAAACTTGAATATTTTGTATAAGTAATAGTGAATTGGCTAAACCTGCAATGTTTGGATAGGAGTCAGTAACCATGAATCTTAACTCCCTGTTTTCTCAAATCTTTAATAAACCTTGATTGGAAACTTTGTTAAGAATTTCCATTTCCTTTGCTATATAGTAGCATCTGAAAAACTTAAGATTTTTGCACAGAAATTAGTGTTCTTGCATCATAAGTGTTACTGATCTTCTGGCAATGTTCATTTTTATCCCTGAGGACATCTTGGAAACTTCTGTACCTGCCTGAACATCTTCTTAAGTAAATCTTGATCTTGCTTTGTGAGTTGTAAGGCTAGTACACATCATACTATATTTTAAGTATCCAATTTACCTTAGGAAAGGTGCATACTCCATCGCAACATCTGAGAAATGGAACTGGCTTTCCAGATCAAAAAGCTGGTTTACTTTTTTTCAGTTCACTAAGATGGCAGAAAATGCAAGGTTCTTTATGATGGGACTTTGTATCAGAAAAATACCACATTCTATGTTAATGGACACCTGAAATGCAACATACAATCCGTAATTTCAATTACACTTAATCTCCAGTATTTGCACTGCTTTTAACAGTGTTCACAATCTTACTTTACTTTCCTTGGGTCAGCAGTCTGTTTACCTGATTTGACTGTTATTTAGGACTTTAGGATTGTTATTAGTTTGTTCTTTTTCCCTTTGTCATAGCAAGTAAGTAACTGTATTTATTTCCACAGTATAAAACAAAGGAAGATGGGAGGGATTCATGGGAGATTAAAAGTGTTTGTTATTGGGGTTTGGTTTAGAAACAAATATGTTTTTATGTTCTGCATTATCTCATTTTTGTGATTATCAATGCATCTGTAAATAGACTGAGCCATCAGACAGAAATTAGGAGATGAAAGCATTCAGGAAACTTCTGTATCTGCCTGTAAAAATGAGAAGGTGGTTTAATGGAGGGGAAAAAAATATTATTTCTTCAGTGTACTACATGCAGTATTCTGAGCACATATGAAAAGAATTCTGCTTCTCATCTCTAATGACATCCTAATTATGAAATTATATATAGGCAGATAATGTTCTTTACACAAAAAACAGTGTAAGGGAAGAAAGGCTATAAGCAACACAAATTAAGTAAGATGCATAAAAATTTTGGTGTATTCAGACAATATTGATGATGCATGGCAAATAAACCACTCATGGACAATGTCCAGACCCTTAATTCACAAAGCTGCACTCCTCAAAAGGAGTCTTTGTGTTGTAAGGAAGCATCTCATGTTAAAGAACACTCTCAGATTTCCTATTTTAAATGAACAAGGCAACCTTTTGGCTGGTTGCTATGTAAGAGCTTTCTCAAAGACAATTACATAAACAAGCAATGATCTTGACATTAAAAATGTAACTAACACATTGGGGATAAAAATAACTTGCAGATCATGCAGAGTTTAGCAGGTTTGATTCAGATTATTGTTTCTGAAGCCAAAAAGATGCATTTCTCCCAAATTTTGGTTTAAGCTTCAAACTTTAAAATCTCAAAAGACAACTCTGTTGAAAAACACTGAAGCTGGACTCATTTAAAACTGTGCCTAATTTCAGTTAAAATACTTGCTTGGTTTTTAAGGAATTCAGGTTTACCTTTAGGCGTTTCTCTTAATTTAACGTATTATATCACTACTGGGAAAATAAAAAAAAAGGTGTGATAAATCACTGTGGATTATTGATTTCATTAAATCAAGGGCAATTTATACTATCTGAGGATTCAACTAGTGACTCATATGCAACATGAGTTGTATATGCTGCAACTCATACATAGTTGCAACGTTGTATGCAACTATGCAAACGTTGCATCGTGTAAAGAAAGGGGTAGGGTTAGCTCAGAATCACAGGCCATTTCTTTATAATGCTAGCAACAACTGCATTGATGACATTCCATGCTTTGAGATTGAAAATTAAAAAATACAGAACCCTACCCACACCACTCATTTTGTAAACATATCATTTGCTTCAGATACTGCTACATACAGACCCAGTGATCCATGGCGGTAGCAGATATAACAGCAGATAACGCTGAAACTCTGTTTAGCAGGAAGACTTCAACCATGCACATTTCTGCTTAAGTAGTACTTTGAGGAAGTCGTAATCCTATTCTGTCATTGTCCTGATGTGCCACAGATTCTGGCTTTTGAGTCTGAGCTGAGTGAATCCATTTCCTGTACAATTATTTTCATAGCACCTACATACTTCAAAGCAGACATGTGGTACAGCTCTCCTAACAATTATTCTGAAAGGTTACCAAAGTTGATTGAATGCAATGATTTTAATATATTTCTGTATCTACTTAAAAATTTCATAGCTCCATGAAATCTACATTAGTCCCCTGGCCTTTCGAGTGCTCCAGACCCCTTAGCAGCCTTCCATTGAACTCTCCCTAGTTTATCGGCATCTCATTTGTGCTATGAGCCCTAATCTGGACTCAGTACTCCAACAGGCTTCCTCCCAAGTGCTGAAGAGAGGTGAGTAACTTGCTGGAGCTTTTGCCTGTAGCAGTGCAGCCCAGTACGCATCCAGAATTTCTTTCTCCACAAACTCTACATACTTGTTTTTTTCAAGTTGCTGAAGAATTGCCCTGGTCATCATCACAACTTCTGAAAGATGATAGTAGCCTCACACTGACAACAGCCAGCTCACTCAACACCTTTGAATGCGCCATTTGTATATGTCCAGTTTACTGAATTAATCTCCAACTCAAATCTCCTTTTCCCATGTACGGCTCTTCTCTGGACTTGGCTGACAAAATCTCATATATAATGGATATCAGCAGGAATTTGTGAGCTGACAGCATCTCCTCACTGACTAGAGTGATACATAAGCTGCATTAGTAGTGTCTGTCCGTTGTTCCAGAGGAGATTATCAGATGGCCAGGGAAAAATGCTGGGCAGGGCTCTTCCTTTGGCAATTGTCACAAAAAGTAACAATGTTTTATTTTACAGTAAAACTGGAAAAAAAATCCTTTTTATCTTGTTTAGGCCAGTAAGAAATTAATCTAACATTCCATCTTACTGTTTTATTTCAAAACAGGAAAAAGTTGGTTTGTTTATATGACTTGGTAGTGCTGTTGCCCTTTTATTTGACAGCCCTGCTTGTAGTGCACTACTGCAAATTCCAAGACATCAGAGTTTGTTTTCTTCTCCTGTTTGAGAGAGTTTCTTTTGTCTTACCTATGAACATGACTTCTCACAACATATTATGAAGAGCAAAGAAAGTGCTTTCTTAAAAAGAAAAATAGGCGCTCCAGAAGATTCCAAGTAAATTCAAGCTTGGATCTGAAGATGTAAGTCTAAAAAACTAAAGTAAATGAGACATACCAAGACAGGATTTTTCAGTCCTTGATGTTTAAGTTGTTCTTTCTGAATTAGCTAAATATTTATTGACAAATGTACAAGTGTCCCTGTGCCTGCTATTTGGACCTTTACACCTTCTGTGGCAGGTGGGATTTGGAGGTCATGGTTCCACTGAGTATGTCCTATTTTCTGCAAAGATTACTGAGAAGGAAAGAATGAGGTCATCACTACTGCACTGTGTTTGAGCCAGTTTTCTGCAAGGCTGAAAACCAAACTCAGCTATGCTTTCTGACTGAGTTAGGACAGGCATATAAAGACAGTTTAGGTCCTGGTGTTGAGTCATTAAGGTGACAGTAGAGCATTATTTTCCTACGAGAATACTAAAATCTTTTTCCTCCAAACTTCCTTCATCCCCCCAAATTTAGGGGTGCTTGGATAGTGAATTTTGCTTTAGTCTAATTTTGAAGTAGTAGTACTACTACTTCATATAAAAAAAATACAGACTAATAATCAATACTGTATCATTTACTGTTGAAGATTTTATAAATGCAGAAATAAAAAGTTACTTTATGTCTCCAGCTGTAGTCACCCCTTCTAATCTACAGTTCAAAAATAAATGGTTCATTAATCATGGAGAAAGCCCAGAACATTTGTATTGCCCTACCCACTTGCATTGAGGGAAATTTTGTGTTCTGTTTTCTACTTAATCTCAATATTGGAGTAAGCTTATATGTCTCAGAAATAGTGGGGATCAATGATCACATTCATCAGCTGTCTCTACTATTGTGTACTATAATAATGCAAGGACCTAGTAACCTGCACAGTTAAAGAAGATGTAAAGTAGATTTGTTTCAATGCTAGTATAAAGCAGCTGATAAATATATTATTGAATCTGAACCACAATGTAATGAATTTACGATTTTTCTTACACATACACTATAGATTTTGTTTCTGTAAAACATGATTCTTGATGATTATTCTTTCTGGTTCCCTAGGATACCATTCATAAGAGGTGCAAACTGAAAAAAAACCCAAAGTTTTACTTCTACCTGTCTATAAAGAGTAGAGACTCAGGTGATTTCAGTTGCCCAGCAGAAATTACATTAATGAAAAGAATAAAAACTATTTTAGGTTAAAGAACAAGCTATTAAAAAAAAAAAAAAAAAAAGAGATCAAATATAGTGTTGAATAATGCTATGAATTCTTTGAAAAGCATACATAGTTATAACAAATTACAGCAACAAACACTAAGAAGCAGGTGCATGTTGACAATTGGCACCCAGCATCATCTCAGCTGTCACATATGTTTAGATCTTTTAGCCATGAATCCGCCTTCGATACATTTGGAAAATTATTAAAATAGGCAATCAGAAATCCAATAGTCTCATGCTGGAAAAGCAGCTTTTCTAAAACATTTCTACCTGGCAGTTTCAACAATTTTTACTCAGTAAGATATCAGCTTTTGTTACTGTTCCTTACATAAAGACTATGTTCAAAGCCTGCAGAATCATAGAATCGTGAATAGTTAGGGCTGGAAAGAATCTTAAGATCATCAAGTTCCAAACTCCCTGCCATGGGCAGGGACACCTCGCACTAAACCATGTCACCCAAGGCTCTGTCCAGCCAGGCCTTGAACACCACCAGGGATGGAACAGTCACAACTTCCATGGGCAGCTTGTTCCAGTGCCTCCACCACCCTTACAGTAAAGAACTTCTTCCTTATATCCAATCTAAACTTGCCCTGTGTAAGTTTGAACCCATTATCCCTTGTCCTATCACTACAGTCCCTAATGAAGAGTCCATCCCCAGCATCCTTATAGGCCCCCTTCAGATACTGGAAG
>WYDI02022915.1:14224-33916 GCA_009867235.2 Psittacus erithacus
GGCTGCTCTGAATCTCTTCTCTGCCCAGCCTGTAGCTGCGCCTGGGATTGCTCCAACCCAGGTGTAGGACCTTGCACTTCGCTTGGTTGAGCTTCATAAGGCTGGCATCAGCCCACCTCACAAGCGTGTCAAGATCCCTCCGGATGGCGTTCCTTCCCTCCAGCGTATCAACCAAACCACACATAGACACAGAAATAAGGCAATTTATAAGAAGAAAAAAACTAGTTACCTATAGAGGCATTTGTATTCTTCCATGAGGATAGGCTGAGAGAGCTGGAGTTGTTCACCCTGGATAACAAGCTCCACAGAGACCTACAAAAATGCTGGAGAGGGACTTTTTACAAGGGCATGTAGTGATAGGAGAAGGGGGAATGGCTTGAAACTGACAGAGGGGAGGTTTAGATTAGATTTAAGGAAGAAATTCTTCCCTGTGAAGGTGGTGAGGTACGGAAAGAGGCTGCACAAAGAAGCTTTGGATGGCCCCTCCCAGAAGCGATCCAGGCCAGGCTGACCAGGCTTTAAGCAACCTGGTCTAGTGGAAGGTGCCCCTGTCCATGGCAGGATGGTTGGAACTAGATGACTTTTAGGTCATCCATTCCAACCCAAGATATTCTACGTTTCTATGACAGAATATTCTTTCCTATTTCATGGCTGAAAGTGCCAAGAATTGTAAATTAATAAGCAAGGCTCTGTGTGTTTCAGATAAACCACCTAAGTTTTGGTAGTGCAAGCTGACAAAAGTGGAAAACAGAAACAGAACTGTTCGATCAGTTTAATTTCATTATGAAGAATGAAGTTATTAGAGCCCACAATGCAGGAGTTAAAATACACAGAGATAAAGAAATTAGCTAATCACACAAAATATAGTTTCCATTAAACTGTTCCAGATAATAATACCGTTCTGCAACAAAATCCTGGTTTCATCTGCAGGCATCACAGAGAAAAAATAGAATTTAAAAAAAATTAAACAAAAAGAGTTAAAGAAAGAGGTCATTTCAATAACTTCCTGTACCTAACAGCTATGTCAACTGATAGTAGTCACCATTATGGCTCTAAAACTGGAATTTGTTTCTATGAGTAAAATTGAATAAAGGTAAATTGTTATGTTCTACTAATTAATTTTATTAGCAATGTTGCAAAAGCATATTACATGGAATAACAAATGTATTTAAAGATGCAGTTAAGATAATTACCAGCAGTAAAAGATCTGTGACCAGAACCTGAGTTCAATAGCTCTGCTTTTGAACTTTCCATTTTCTTTGAAGAAATGATCCTTCTGTGCGTCAGTTAATGGTCTGAATAAAATTTTCAGCTAGGAATAGGGCCATATGCATTTTGGATAAACAGGTTTAGAAAAAGATGGTAAAGAGGTTTTGTGCCAATTTGTTTTTCAATCAATTCTGTCTTGTAAACCTGCCTGCAAAGACTGACAGACCTGAGGCAAAAGGCAAAACTATCTTGTAAAGGCAGACTGAGTTCTGTCTGTCTGCAGAGGTCAGAAACACCCTGAGACTTAGTTCTACAACCCAGTTACATGGGATGTAGTTCATTTTATCACACCAGAATCTTATAAATGTAATAAAAATATGCACATCCACAAGCTAGTTAATTTAATCTATTTCATCTCTACTGGCTATAAAGAGGATAGATGACAATTTGCTCATAACCTTGTAACATTTAAAAATCTAACTTATGCAAATTTTCTAAACATAGTCATAGAAAGCTTAGAAAATTACTTTAAACTTAACCAGATAAAAAGGCACGGCATTCACCAAGCTAGGGTTCAACTAGATTTGATTTAAGGAGCATCTAACTGTCACACATATTATAAATAGTTCATATATATTTTGATATATATCATAGTTTCCATTATAAGAAAGAATGTATGTGGCATACAATGCATATATAAAACAAATACATATGCACAGATACACACAATATGGATGTGCATGCAAAAATAAAGCAGCTTTCTGGAAAGACAAAACAAAAAGAAAAGATTTTTTTCTTGTTAAATATTTGCCATCTAAATCTTCTGTCAACATTTACAACTGTTAGACAGACAAGAAACAACAAAGATGATACAAAATGCAGATATCCAAAGTTCTCTTCTGATTTATATGACATGCTAATAAAGCACTCATCCAGTACACTGTTATGCAGACATTTAGAAATAAAGCAGAGTTACTGCCAAATAGAAAGCTATCAAAACCGCAGAACATAAAGCTGAATTTTACATAGACAGTAAAGTCAAAGCTATTAACTCAACACTGGACTCAGAAGGAGATGAACTCATTTTCCAAAGAAACTTTGCAGATCTAAACACAAGAAAACAAATTTAAATTAGCATAGAAAATTTCTTTGTTCATGCCTAACTTCTTTTTACTATTACTTAATTTAAATTTTGTGCAATACATAAGACTTACATAATAGCTCAAGGGATTTGTGTTTAAAGTTTCATTGCTTTGAACTCCTTTTAGTAGTAAAGGATTTTAGCATGGTTCTTAAAGCACACAGACAATGAAATTCTGAGTACCCCTTCTAAGTTAGAGATGCAAACTCAAGAAACAAACCCAGCCCTGCAAAATAAACTATGCCTAATGTGTAGGGGACTCTGACATGCAAATTAGTTTAGTCACTTCTCCTAGCTCCAAGTAGAAACTTGGAATAAATCAGTATGCCTTATTTTTAACATGTTCATGTTATCAAATAAACCAGAGATGCTTGAGTCATTAAAGTAAACTAGGTGTGAGCTGGAAGGCAGTTTCCCACATGGATATTTCCAAAACAGGTTTTCAGCTTTATTTCTCATGTGACAGTATAGGAAAGCATGTTGTATGACACTAGTTTAGGAAAGATGAACATAAAAGAAGCAAGAAAGGTAAAACTAGGGTATGAAAGCTAGACTATCAAGTCAAAATGTGACTGCAGTAATAATGCTAAGGTAAATAATTCTTTCTAATTCAGCTAGTTACAACTACCATATGAGACTTCCAGGACCCTTTATCACAACAATGGGAATAAGAAGGTGGACCTATGTATTCTCATAGATTAGGTAGGGTTCCTCAAGTGCTTCTAAGAAGTGTTGAAGGTATTCCCTCGGTTCTGTTGCACTGGTATCTTGTCTCCATTGACTCTGCTTCTAAATAATTTTTTATTTGGTCAAGCTGAGCAACTGGCGAAGTAGGTTCATGTCACAATAGACTGTATCCATTGCACAACGCTCTCTAATGCCAGATAATGGACTTCATCTCACCTGACAGTAACTGCTTAAAAAATCAAAACTAGATATTGAGGCTACTATTGAGACAATAGAAAGCAACAAGCACATAGGAAAGCTGATAGAGCCCAAATGAAGATATGCAGAAGAGATTCTTATCTCTCCTTATTGTTTAACATAACTAACTTAGAAACCAACGTTACACATGGCAAATGTATATGCAAATGGCTGAGATTAATTGCCCTCTTAAGAGACTTACCTTTTAGAGAACATCTGACAGGACAGCTTCCTTCTTGGCTTCAATTATGTGGATGATTTTTCCTGTTAACAGTGAGATAGCATACCAGTGCCCAAGTGAATAAGCTGATATTATGAAACTGTTGAATGCATTTAGCCATCTTTGAATGCAGTTTAGTAGGATTTAGAAATAGGGAAAGGCAGCATAAAATGAGAATAAATGGATATGAAACGTGAATGTCCTTAAGACCAGTAATTACTCTAGGACAGCAGTATGAAAACCCCTGTTCCAGAGATTTTCAGAGAAAATCTTAGTTTTCCCACTGCTAAAAGCAGTGCTTTCCCTTTGGCAGTTATACAAGTTTATTCCAACATTTCATCGCTAAAACTCTGCTGCAAAACCCTCTATTTTGCCAATTTACATATATACACTGCAAATTGCACAAAACATACAAGAACTTACAGGGTACGCTAACAAGAGTCCTCAGGATAATCAGGATTGCACTGAGGCAGGAGAAAGTCATGCTAAATTAACAATAATTCATGCTTACGTAATGTATGTAAAATGCTACATTGGAGATGATTGCACTTTGTTGGACTGTATAACCATTATGCAACAAGTAAGCCAAAAGTCAGTATGACTTCTGATGCAATGACTGTCAAGTCAGACTTCTCTTACTGGGGTTGCCATTTAGTACATTATATTCATATTTTGGCTATTCCGCGTCAATATCAATTCTCACTTTTTCATTGTTGAGTCTGATGATTTTAGAGCTGAAAAGTCTGAAAAAATATTGGTAGACAACATTTTAAAAGAAGACAGATTTTAAAAATGCTTTTGGTTGGCTGCATTTGCAATCTCTCTACATTTCAGTCATCTTCATGACTGAAAGTCCTTACTATTTTTTTCTGAATATTTTAGATTTGCAGTTTTGATATCAGGACATATTTTAAATTGCTTTGTTTGTTTTTCCAGGATCCTCACTTAATCTGGACTGGTAAATCCTAGACTTCATGCTACAGGACCATACAGCAAATGTTGAAGTGAGATATTACTTCCCATCTGAATAAATGAGCTGGCCACTAAAGATCAGCTTTTTTCATTTATTTGAAAGAAAAACAATCTAATAGACAAAAAAAAAAAAAGATATATCAAGGTAATACAACACGTGTTCACACTGGTTATTGCTTGTCTGAGACCAATATCATACTGTGAACAGATCAAAATAAAAGACAGAATGATTTGTAGCTTGGCTCAGTGTTTGCCAAAGCAGAACTGCAGCTTCTCTAAACAGTGGGAAATGTCATCTGAGGACAGCACAGTTTTCAAATGGTTAAGTACTGGATTTATGTATCCATATCCCTACATGCCCAAGCAGAAAGACCACTGCTGCAAGTCCTATGTGTGCAACCACAGCTCCTCCCCTTAAACTATAATGAGTTAATCTCCAGGTAACCAAAAAAGACGAAGTGAGTGTCTTATGTGTCTAAATCATTGCATAAGTGAAGTGAACAGTCAGACACAAAAATAAGCATGTACTAGATTTCCTGCTGCTTCAAGCTCAGGCTAATTATCTGGGCAAAGAGATATTTTTCTTTTTTGAAAGGAAGCACATTCTCTGCTCTACAAGATAAGGTTCACATAAACATCATCTTACTGCTCTCCATGCCCCCCTGCCCCTCCTCCATTTCAGGCATCTCAGAATGCTGCAGGGAGTTCTGCCAGCAACTTGGGACACACAGACAAGGAGCTAGTGTAGCTCAGAATTTATTCAGCTCATGACCTGTGAGACATACAGGGAAACAGACCCTCAGCTTCTTCAGATGAATAGAAGAAACAAACGAAGAAACAAACAAACAAAACCCACTTGAAAACATATTTTTGCCTATTAGAAATGGGGATGAATAAGTAAAATAGACGTTATTCTTTGAAAATCTACTTTTTTCAATATACATGTATGAAAAATATTTTAAGCTCCTAGTGACTGCATAACACAATCCTGTCACATAAACATGGCAACACTCACATTGTAGTTAAAATCATTATGCAATTATTTACATCTTTCTCTCTCTTCCTAAATCAGCACCCACACCTTGGAAATAGCATTGATCAATCAGGGACTGCAGTATACTCTTAAGACTGCAGTAAGTGTCTCCCTGTATTAAGATCATGTGGTTCTTTAGAGATAAACATCATTGTAAAATAGTATAAAAAAGGTTGGGTAAAATCTGAAAGCATGTTTTCTGGCTTGAAATAACAGAGCTCTTTTTTTAGTTCAAGCAGTGAGCATGGATCCAAGGCCACAGAGATCTGAATTCTTGTTTTGCCACCTACCTCGCTGCAAACAAATTTAAGTAGGATGGACATCTGCCTACTTTGGACGTATTAGCTGAGTATGTTTCCATTAGAACTATTATAATCAAGGAAGGTATCATTAGAACAGACACTAGAGAAGAGCCAGCTGAATACTGAATGGAAGTTAAGATAGGTTAGTGCTAAGAAAGTTTCCTTTATCCCTATTTTCACAACATTTGTTTCCTGCTTCTATTTCTGAAAACTGTTATGCAAATATCCTGCCACTGATGCTTGTCCTTAGTGATCATTTGCAGTTCAAAAAAACCATTAAAATTCAACAGTACCCTTTCCAAGTTACAGCAGCAGGGTATCTTTCAAATGAATCCAGCAGTGTAGCAAAGATGTAGGGCTCATGTTCAAGGCAGGTACCAAGTCTAAAAGTGATTTCACAGATGAAAGACAAGTTATCAACAGTGTAACAGCTGTACTGGAATATTTTCTTTGGAAATTATCTACCATATTCTACAGGATAACGATAAAAGCAAATCTTGTGAGGCCCTCTGCCTCTGCCTCTGCAGCTAACTTCACCTTTGGTTACCACAAGCCATAAAATTATGCTCCGTACCTGTGTCTTTGCTTTGGTTTTTAGTGCTAAACTGAATGACAAAGTGACGAATTCATGCTTCAAATGATATGGGAGATAAGTGCTACTCTCTGGAATGTCTGTAAGAGTGTTACTGTTGTTAAGTATGCCTTTAAAGTACATGACCTGCCTACTGAGTTTGTGTGCATCACAAACAAATAATTTCATTATCTTTTCGGTTCTTCTTCCAAGCCCTAGAGAAAACATATGGCTCAGCTCTCATAATTCAAGACATAAATTTCTAGTATCAACAGGAAACAGGCAATACCATATCTCACTCCAGCAGTCAGTGCCATCAGCCAGATCTAACTTGACTGGATTTCTCTTCCTTCTTTCTACTCAAACGAAAATACCAATAAAGTGTGACATGAAGAAGTGGCATTAGTTTCTGTCTTGACTTAACTTTATCTGATTCAAAGCTGAGTGCAAAGTCTGTGGAGAATGCTGGTGTTTGTTTACAGAAAGCAGCAATTACCCTTTAAGCATGTTTGAAGTGTACACAGAGTGCCTTGTACAACGATGGTGTTTACATAGGAGAAACAGTTTCAAACTGAAGGAGTCCTCAGTGTTTCTTCATCAATGCTGCTTTTGCCACAGTAGGAAAATAATAAACATTATGCCCTTATTCACAAGGGACCAAACTCTCCTTTAACTTGCAAACACAGTAATGGGGGTTTGAGGGGACGGTACTGCTGTTACTTGTTTGGAAGGTGCGGCAGGAAAAAAAGTAAGCAAATGATTGATACAGAAACCTTCATTGAATGTGGAAAAAAACCTGGCAGTTGCTGAAGAGAACAGTCTGGCTTCTATATGTGACTGAGGACATCTGACTGATCACTGAGGAACTTATTCTAAATACCTGAAATTTCCTATTATGATCTATAATGTTCTCAGATTTCTGCTTCAGAAATCAGGAGACAAGACTATCTAGGTGCATTAAAATGTGTTTAAAAAATGTATTTCTCTGCCATACATCCCCTTTTCCAGAGACCAGAAAAAATCTGTACTCTGCCATCATTATATATATAAAAGAAAATAAAATCAGTCTGCTTGCTAAGTGTGGGAACAAGAAGACTCCTCTGCATTACCATTCATCCACCTTCTGTTGAGATATCAGTACATTTTTAAATGTACTGCAAAAGGTAAAAGGTTAGTAAAGGTCAGTAGATCAGCAGATACAAATGGAACTGCCCACCCTCTCATTCTGTTTCAAAGCTCTCTTCCCCACAAATAAAAGGTTACAAAATGCATCACTGGACTTGCAAAAATGGACTTCTGCAAGAAACTAAATAGAAAAGACAGGAATTAGAGGACTGATTTTGCAAACTGGAGTTTACACAGGCAATGGGTACGCAGAAGAGCACTTTTCAAAGAAGACATCTGCCTAAAGCTAGGCTTATGAATGACAGTCCTGCTGTAACAGACAGACGGAAATGTTGTATGTTGTAGGTAACTTGAAGGTGCTCCTTCAAGGTGCTCCTACATTTCAGACAGAATTCTTTGGCCTTTGCTTTCTTTGTCATGTCTGCATCGAATGAACTTCTGATCTCTTCCACAATCTCCTTTCCTCTTCTGTTTCACACTTATTTTTTCAGTGACCTCCTTTTCATTTTCTTCCTTGTGTATTCCTAATATGTTTTTACCAAGAGGTTTCATTAAAGTGGTTCAGTCATCTTCCTTCAAAGAAGTCATTTACTACAGTTTAACTTGTCATTGACTCAGTATCAGTTCATGTTACACAGCATTAACATCAAGCATGAACACCAAACACCATGCAGAGATTTCTAATTTTGAGTTGAGAATTTGTAAAGTTTGTAATCAAAAAAAAAGCTTGTAATTGAAAAAAAATTCTTAAAAACTGAAAAAGAATTGTAAACAGGCTCAATAAATCATCAAGTAGGGACTAAAACGGAGCTAAAGGATTGTGAAAACCCAGAGCTTTATGAATAAATAAGCACCTAGCCTCTAAACTTGGACTGTTTGCATTAAGTGTAGGCACTATTTCCTAAACTTTTTATGAAGTTCATAACCTTCATAAAACAAAACTGTTTAATTTGTAATAGCTTCACAGAGCAAAGTGTCAAATAATGTATCGGAGAAACGGCATTTTCAGCTTACTCAGCAACATAAACCACTCTGTTTTGTCTTTGAAAGACAAAGTTCTAATAGAGGATTCAGGCGCACCCTCCCAGGAGGAACTTTCACAGTCAGGCAGCCATAATACAGGAATGCACAGCACTAACTTGAAAGGGTAAACTTGTTTTCCAAACACTGGTCTAAATTCTTCTAGTTCCTATGAGAAAGCCACAGCCTGTAACATGACTGGTGTTGGGTTTGGGATGGGGTTTTTTGCATGAGGATTCTGAAATTCTCTGAAATTAGGAAGATCATAATCCTTAATGCTGGAATAAAAAACAAGGGTGTTCATCACAGCCTTTCTTTTGCCCTGTAATAAACAAAACACAGTTTATTCTGTTCAAGAGTTTTAAATAGAGTGTTTGCTTTCCCCATTAAGTCTGTTTGAAGCCCAGCTGTCTCTTTAAGCTCCAGAGAATGAAGAAAAATAGTTATTTCCTGCCTTTCTCGATGTTCAGAAATTTGGGTATGTGTGGTTTGGATACAAAACCTGTGTGATTTTCACTTTAGTCTTGTTTCGTAAATCAAAGTACTTCCGACCACCAATACTTTCTTCTTCAAACAGAAAATATTTTAAAGTTGATTTTCAGTTTGCATTTTTGTATTTTTTTTCCCAAGAGGGAAACATTTCTGAGCAGTGCCACAACAAATCTGTAATAAAAACCAGAACAAGAAGTAGAGCATTGTATTTCTTTTACAGAACTCACAATGTTCCCTAAAAGAGGCTTGCATTAGTCTCACTCTGCAAATGATGAAAGAGGTCTGTCAAAACAGAAAACAAGATGTATAACTGGAAACCCTTATGTAACCTGAAGTGGCTCTAGTCATGCCAGTAATTAAATCACATTGTGATTTCATACCAAGGAAGAGTTTAATATGCAGTCTCCTGACCACCTGCTCCTGATCCTAACTGTGGTTAATTGCCTGCTAGTGGAACTGCTCTTTCTGATGTAATTCTCTACCACTGCTTCATATTTGCACACCCAAAATTAAATTGGGAGCTTGTATTTCAAAATGAGCTATTTTTTATTCATAATTTAAGATTTTTTTATTTATACTTAGTCTCCTAAAAATCACCTCCTTTATAATTTTTAATTTATTCTGTGATCCCTGTTAATTCTGTTCTTAGCATTTTAATATGATTTTGTTCTTTATCAAAGAATTGCTGCTGCAGCTTACTTGCTGATCAAATGGACTGGATGATCTAATTCATCTTTATTATTTTTCTTTTTACTTGAAGCACAAATCACATCTTCACTCGTAAAGATATTCAGATCTACAGCCAAAAGGTTATAAGATTAGTCTAGGAGATACAAGCTTCCTCCACACTTTTCTCAGGAAAGATTGTTCTACTCTATGATTCTTCCCTCCTTCCCCCAAAAAAAAGATTTTTGACTGCTATCAGCAATTTAGTCAGAAACCAAGACATGAAAATAACCTCCTTTCTTATTTATTCAGGAAAAACACAGAGCAGAAACTCTCTGAGCTGACTGCACAAGGCAGTAAGAGTTTTTAGATGGGCTATTTCTTCAAAGAAGAAACTCTTAATGAGATACATCACTAGATGCAGTTTCACACATTGCACAGGAGAGCCTCAAATATATGATTTTTTTTTCCCATAAAACCAAAATATAGTTGATCTAAAATGACAAGCTCGTTTCTAGAGATAAGAAGGCTTGGTCCTGTTCTTACTTCTCCCTCTAACTATATCTTGCCTTCTCTGTGTATAAAATGACAACGGGAGCATTTACACTTCTTTATAGTTCCCTTTGAGATTTAAGAAAAGGAAGAGGCACATAAATGTCAAGTATTATATTTAACTGCATATATCTTAGTAACACAGCTGTGTTGTCAAAATACTATTCTGGAGGCAGCCATAGACAAAGGAAAACAAGTGAAAAAGAAGATTCACTTTATTCAATGAGTCTTTATTGTACAGTTAGAGCAGAGGTGGGAACAGAGAACTAAAGTAGGGACTGTTGTTTATCTGCTAGTGTGAGGGCTAAAACCATACATATTGTCCCAGAGTATCCTATGATTTCAAAATGGGAAGTCACATGGAACAAATTTGTGTAAACTGAATTGTAGCTAAAACATTATCAATAAGTGTTCCTAAGTTACAGCTTAAAACACGTAACTCATGTCCACAGTTCTCACTGAACTGGAAAATTTCCATTCTTTTGTAAACACAAATACTTTGAAACAGCAAGGAGGAGTTTTTCTTTCAAATGTGTCTCCCCAGTGCATGCACACACTTCAGGAGATTTTGTATGCCTGAGAGTTTGATTTTTCTTTTCCATTTTGGCTAGTTGGTTGAATAAG
Source organism: Psittacus erithacus (assembly GCA_009867235.2). Classification (NCBI taxonomy): domain Eukaryota; kingdom Metazoa; phylum Chordata; class Aves; order Psittaciformes; family Psittacidae; genus Psittacus; species Psittacus erithacus. The sequence goes on from WYDI02022915.1 coordinate 25,076, forward strand.
ATCTCTGTGTCCATCTAAAAACTTTTTCTTTCTTCTGTTATCAGACTATGACAGCTGCAACAGCCACAAGTTTTTTCTTTCTCTCTGTCATGGCTTAAGCCCAATCATAACTCAGAACCATGCAGCTGCTATTTCACTTCCCTCCCTTCATTCACCCAGCATCCGGAGGGATGGGGAGGAGAATGGAAAGAATGTAAGTCCCACGGGTTGAGATAAGAACAATCCAGTAACTAAGGTGTAACACAAATCACTGCTGCTACCACCAATAATAATAATGAGAAGGGAAATAACAAGGGAAGAGAATACAACCGCTCATCACCCGCCGACCGATACCCAGCCAGACTCAGCAGTGATCTAGCCCTTCCAGGTAACTGCCCCAGTTTATATACTGGGCATGACGTGCTATGGTATGGAATACTTCTTTGGCTAGCTTGGGTCAGATGTCCTGTCTCTGCTTCCTCCCGGCTTCCCTTCCTCCCTGGCAGAGCATAAGACTCAGAAAGTCCTTGGTCAGAGTAAACATTACTGAGCAGCAACTAAAAACATCGGTGCTATCAGCACTGTTCCCAGGCTGAAAATCAAAACCACAGCACTGCACCAGCTACTAAGAAGGAGAAAAATGACTGCTACTGCTGAACCCAGGACACCCTCCCATTATCAGTGTGCAAAAAGACTTTTAAATGCATTGAACTTTGCATTCCCTTCATGGCTATTCATTTGCCACCCAGCCTGTGAGTCAATTCAAGGCAGAATTTTATTCAGTTTACAAGATTACAGCTGCCCTGTTTTAAGAATGGATCTGAAAGACATGATGCGGCAAGGCTGAAATCATCTTGATGCTTTCTCCATAAAATTTACCTCAGAGAAGCAAATTAAATAGTTGCATAAAGAGCTTTACAGGTGGTCAGGGAACTGGCCAAGCAACTAACAGGAGAGAGGAAACTGAGTCACAGCTTCATCTTAGTCCTGGGGAGACCTTGTGGATTACAGAATCATTGGGTCCACCTCCTGCTGTAGAAAATACTGCGGTACGTGGGGCTTCATACTGCACAGCATCGGTTCCAGCATGGCAACATGAATGAAGTTTTGAGTCGAGTGAAACCCAGCTGACACAGACCAATCCTCCTAGTTGAATAGGGAATATTTTCCAAAACTATATCTCATATAAAACTCTTCAGTGCTGGCTTTCCTACATCGCAGCTGTGAGCTGACAAAGATACAATAAGGCCTTTATTAACAAAAAAAGCTAAGCACACATGCACAAAAAAAACCTAACATGGAATTCCTTACATTTTTTAAAACACACAAGGAGAAATCGGAAAGTATTGGTGAAGAATGTCACTTTTGTTGCACTCCAGCTGAAATTGAACTTTGCTTTTGCTTTCTTATCTGCCCTTTTCATTTGCTTGCTACTTTTATTGGTGAGAAGCAATTTGTTACCTGCAGAATTAAATAATTCTTCCATCTTGTTTTACAAAACAGTAATAATATAGATTCCCTGGCTTAGTTATTCACAGTGCTTAAGCACTGTCTTCAAGGAGCTAAGAACCATAATTTATCATTTGTTAAATAGGCAGCTTCTCTCTTCTTGGAGTTCCAAGTTCCTTTTAGTATTCTGGTTATCTTGCGTTGAATCTCTCCATTTCCATAGGCAAACAGATCTGAATCACCTGGCAAGGCCATTTGTATGTCAGGACAATGAATGCAGATCACTTTTATAAAGCTAGAAATGGTAATATGGGAAACAGTACAATAAAAATGCAGTGATAAAAAAACATATTGTCTACCCTAAATATGGATTAGCAAAAAGGTAAATCCTGTCTCCTCTAACAGACAATGAAGAGACAGCCACTTCTAGAACGGAATACACCTCCTTCAGAAATAGCTATCTAAAGTGTGAAGCATAGAATGACTCACCTTTTGAAGATGTTTACTGTTTGGCTATAAAAGCAACCTACTATTCCTAGCCCAGGCACAGCTATTTCACTCCACATATCTAAAGGAAGGCGAATCCCTTCCTAAATGTAAGGAGCACCCATGTCATTACTGCAGAACTGTCAGATGTGCAACGCTGCAAAAATCAGAAAAGGAGCAAGGTATTAGCAAAATATATAGCTTCAATGATATTATTCCTCATATAATGTTCCCAATTAAAGGGTTTTATAAAGAATGTTGAAAATATAGAAAGCTTTGAAAGAATGACATGGGCACTGGACTGCCTGACATACAATGACAGCTCTGTGTAAATTTGCAGCTCATTAACCACACACATTATTGGCTTTTTGCATGTCATGAACTCTTGGAACCACAAATTTAGGCTAACTCTTCTGTGAAATGAGGAAGGTAAAATCAACCAGAGGGTCTCTGATTATCTGAAAACAGATATAACACTCTACCAGTGCTAATAGCACTTTTCAGTGTGATTACTCCTGATACTGGCATGCAATAATACATAAATTTCTGCATCACTTAATGTAGCCATGTCCTGGGTTTAGCTGTAAGTCATTTTTCTCCTTCTGGTAGTTGTCGCAGTCCTGTGTTTTGGCTTTCATCTGAGAACAATGCTGATAACACATCAATGTTTTAGTTGTTGCTAAGTAATGCTTACTTTGATCAAACCCACAAAACAGATCCTCTTATCCCTCTTTATCACCTTGAACACCATTTCAGATTGTGATTTTTCCTTTGGGGTAAGAATCGGGTCTTTAGGTTTACCTTAAGCAGACCAGTTCCTCGGAGGATATAACTTGGCACAGCATCATCCAGTCTGGATATCTACCTCAGCCTCAGCTGAGAAGCTACTTCTATTACTCCTCCCTGAATCACAATTACTCTTCCCCACAGAGGACCAACATTCTCAGTCTGAGTAAGTGAACTTTAATTCAGATAGCTATTTTTCATGCATGCAATGTTAGGATCCATGCTGCCAACCTAAAATGTCCATGCAACAACTTCACTGACATGTCTGGAATTCTTTATGAGATCAAGAATTTACTACAACATGATCAGACCCCCATGAATGCCTTGTGAAAACAAACAGTCACACATACTCACAAACATACTCACACAAATCTCACTGCCACCTTACATGATCATCTCTTTCTGAATCAGGCCACATACTTTCTAAGCAGGAAAACAACGAAACAATATCTGCCTTGTTAGGAAATAAGTTTTTCACTGCAAAGACAGTCAAGCGTTGAAAGAGTTTGCCCAAAGAGGCTGTGTGCTCTCTCTCCTTGGAGATTTTCAAGACTAGCTTGGATAAAGTCCTGAGCAATCTAGCCTGACCTTGTAACTGACCATGATTTCAGCAAAAGGGTGGATGATATCCTAAGATGCTTTCCAGCCTAAACTATCTTATGATCCCACAAGTGCAGAGACACAGCTCAAAATCAAAAACTGCCTAACATACAGTGAAACACCCTCCTGGCTGGCTCCAGGCACTGCAGGAAACAAAGCCTTTGCTGCACCCTAATCTTTGGAGCCATCTTAGGGTATGTTTTTTGCCACCATGAAGGGATTGTTCCTGGGCAAAGAATGTCCATCTGTCCTATCTGCCTTTGATATGAGGTCATATTTTCAACAGCAGCTCAACAGTGCAGAGAACTGTAATAGGAATATTATCATGTGTGAAGGATGAAATTTAACATCTGATTTGGAAAGAATGGAAGAAACAAGACAGACTGAGCAACATGCAGGCAGGGATTGAGAGTGCAATTTAGGTCACTACCCTTGGAACTGCCAGGTGAAGACAGAACAGTCAGTAAGACTCCCAAGGCAACAAATGAGCAATGTTCACAGTTTTATTCTCAGTACAGGGAGCACAGTTCACACCACATTGATTCTGTATAGGGGGAGAAGGGGAAAGAGATTTGTTTATTCTTTGTAATTCTTGTCCTCAGACACTTCTCAGAATTCTGTTGTGTCTGGTCATTTAAATTTGTTTTCTTGTTTTTCACATGAAATTTCCCCTTGCTACAGGAGTTTAAATTTTTCAGTATCAAACTGTGCCTTTCTAGTTTTAGTATCAGGAAATTTTCTCTCTCTACTGCGTACCTCCTTCTTTAGGTCACTGCTTTAAAAAGTGAACAGAATGGCTTTAGTACTCATTCACTCCCTCTGCCCATTTATTTAGAACATTTTCTCTCTCTTGGAGTTCCAAACCAGTAGGTCATCACTGCAACACATTCACCAACTTTGTAGGTATATTTCTAAAGTGGGAAATAAGGTTTCATTTGCCCTTCTAATGGGAATTGCTTAGCTAACAGCCTGTGTAGTACTTTGAAAATGTAGCCATAAATTAATGCATGGACATATTATGCCTATGACTTTCTCTCATCACCTTTTTGTTAAAAAAGAAAATAAATCAGATACTGGCTATAATCTCATTTTTATAAAAACATACTGACTAAATTAAATTACTGCTTACTGGAAAGTACCCTACAGACTGCAACTGACTAGTGCTTCTGGTGTATTCAATTCCAGCTTAAATGTTCACTGGTACTTGAAATTTCCTTAAATCCTTTTTAAAATGTAGATGACATGTAAGACTCTTTATTCCACTGTTCCACCATCTGCTTCCAAATGTACCTATACAAAGATGTAGCTTTTTTCGACCAATGACAACCCACGTCCTTGAAATAATCTGGTTTTGGTAATGAAGAAAAAAATAAATCTAAAGGAAAGGACAATTTGGACATACCTTCCCATCATTCAGTGCCTGGTGAAGTCAACTTGAGTTTCTGATGTTAAAGTTCCAGGTAAGTACAGGTTCTTCCTTGTAGAAGGCCTATGTGACCTCAGAGAGCTTCTCTACACACATACTGTTGGAAGTATTTTGTTTCTACATACCAAATATCAGAAGTTTCTTTTAGCCCCTTATTAACTAAGGCTCTTCAATAATTTACTCTTTTGCATTTTTTATCAACTGCATAGGCTGTATAATAGATTTGGCAGGAGATTAATGTGACAAGTACCGCCCATAGGTTTGCTTAAGGAGCTATTATCTCTACAAAGGTAGCAAACAATATGAAGTAGTTTCTAGACATTGATTTCCTTGCTGGTTTGCCCCGTCAACGGTTGAAATCTACCCATAAGGTGAGAGGCTCAAAAGGGATAAATGCCACTGGTATCATCGCCATGCAGAGTGTGTTAAACTGCAAATGCAGCTATTGTCTTTCTTTTCCATGAGACATGGTATAAATCTATCAACTTTATCACATTTATATTTTGTTCCATTTTTAAATTACAAGTAAACCATCAAAATTCTTATGATATATAGGTTCCTACTTCATTTTACAGCCTGTGTTTGCCAACAGCTTTCCTGTTTGCATGTTATCAAAACAAAGGGAAAAATGTACTTGAGAGCTTTGACTTGGGCTGACTATATGCCACCTGATTTTTCAAACTAATTTGCATTCTTCGATAGCTAAAATCCTCTCATTTTTCTGGTATGAATGTTTCTTTTTTGTTGTATTATGCCTTTAGTAGCCAGTATCACATGTAAAACCAATACACCACATGTAAAAATACAGTAAGGCGAAAACAGGAAATACTTCTAGATTTGCCTGAAAAGCAATAGTGTCCCTTTAAACTGTAAGACAAGTTACAAACAAAGTAGTACACAAACCAAAGCAAACAAAAAACCAAACCCAAAAGTAGTCTGCATGATAATTATACATTCTTCCTGTTGCAGTCCATCACATTTCTTTCTGAGTACAGTATGTTCTGTAGGGCTGAGTATAAAGGCAAGAGTACTCACTTTTTCTCTAACTTTAGCTCCAAGAAATAAGAGTTACTGGTAAGCCCCAAAGAATTCTGCTTCCTGAACAGAATTTCTCAATACTTCAATGTAAGTTCACCTAGCCTATTAGTAAAAATGGAGTTAACATGGATCATTTACCCTGCAAATATTTTTGCAGGCTGTGGGAAGAGGCAGACAAAAAAAATACATAAACTGCTTTGTACCCTTGTGAACTCAATTCTTCAGTTTTCCACAGCCATAGTATAACTAGACATAAACCTATTGAAAAAAAGAAGTGAAGAGTACATCTACACTGTCAAATAACTTTGCCCTCAAACTTACCCTTAAATCTTGGTCTCTTTTTTTGAGTTGAGCCGTACAGATAGAATACTGCAGCAGACCAGTTTTATTCCTCTCCTGCACTGTTTTCCAACAACATTCCAGCAAACTTTGTCTCCTCAAATGCCATCACACACCTTCATGTCAGACAATAAGCTAAACAAAACACACCTTCAGTTTCATGTTAACAATACACCACTCTGGAGAGATGTGCTGCACTTTGATTAAAAAAAAGCCACACATGAAAGGTGGGGATTTTTAGTCTCAGAATTTACAGTTGAGGCCCAGAAGAGATCCACAATCAAATCCTCTACAGCATGGATGTGTCCAGCTTGGTGGGAGTTAGGGGATACTTCTTTGAACATGTGGACATGAGAACTCATCTCCTCCAGACTGGGTTCCAGAGCTCACTGCCCATGGCAAGAGGTAGTGGAGACATTCCCAGAACAGCACAGGATCCCACTGATCAGCCTTCCCAGCAGAGACTGACACTCACATAACAGCAAACAGGAAACTGGTGGTGTACATGAGAGTTGGTTTTTTCTTCCTTTCATGATTATTTCTAATAACCACTTTGTAGATCACTTCCTACTGTCTTAGACTCACTAACAGTGTGGAAAACCTCAAGGTCACTTTATCTTGTCAGAAATAAGAGACAAAACAGCAGAAGAGATCCTGACAGTCCAGGGGAAAGGCTTCACCTTATAACTTTGCCTTATGGGAGCTTGTGTTTTGTCTCCCCATATGAGAAGCACTTTGTAACTCACAAACCAAAATGATGTTCCCATGGCTGGGAACATCACACAGGGTCTCAGGCTGGGCAAAAGCATGTATCACAGCATGGCAAATAGCAGATGACACACGGGCTTACATTTGGATGCTAAAAGGTGAGACCCACGCATGAAATTCTCACCCTTACTGCGTAACACTGTGACAAGTCTAATTACAGGCTAGAGATTTTGAAATGTTTAAAAAACATCACATTAAAACCTAACCAATAAGTGTTTTTAAGATATTGTTTTGACATCATGTATAAAGGAATCATAGACTGACCTTGTTTTCTGTACATTTGAGATTTAATATTACTTAATCCCAAGGGAGTTATTTACTGCATTAGCACTATGCTGCAGCTGCTTGTGAGTTACTGATTGAATGGGATATGTGAGAAACAAAAGGTATCTTTGGGAAAAAGCAGGAACAAAAAAAATGTCACTGAAACACTATTGTGTATTCCCTTTGGAAACATTCATTTAAGGCAATAACACTTCTTCAGGAGTGAGCAATGCTTTTCTAATTGCTTGCATTATCTCGTTGCTGGTGTTTCACAACAGGTAGTAGATAGATTGTAACTGGCAAATCTCTAAAGACTCCAGACAGAAGCATAAACACACAAGAAAAAAAAAATAAAAATCAGTGATTACCTTCCAAGCCTTTAATAAAAGTAGTTAAGGCCTGATTTAAAAGCCTCCCCTTTGATGGTAACAGCCTATTTGTCAGATGTTATTATACAGTGATGATAATCATTGTGCAGCAAAATGCTTAGCATTTAGCACTAAAGGATGATTATCTTTTTTTTCAGATTTTTTTTTTTATCATGGCAAGTAATGGAGATATTGGCCTGAAGACTGGTTAGCTAATCCCAACAGAAATCAAGACTTAGGATAAATTTTCCAACTGCACACTTATTTAGCTTTGAGAGGAAAAGTACTGCACATTAGCAAGTAAGAAACGTGACTAAGCAGCCACATGATATAATTCTTACTAAAAAGATTTATATTAATTCTATATAAATACTGAATTAATGTTTAATTCATCTCAGACTTTCCCTTTGAATTGAAACAGCCTTTTCCTTTTGCCTGAAATGAGAATTTCATGAATGGATATGTTTTTTTAAATTGCAGCCCTTAGGTACGCTATATCATATGCAACATATTTAAAAATTAATTATCATAAATTTTATTCAGATGTATTTAACAATGGTGCCATGAAAACAAAGTATTACAAACCTTCAAAATCTTGATAGCACCCAGAAGAAAACACCAAGTATTCAAGTTATCTGACCTGTTTTTATATTTGTATTAGCTTTCAGTCAAAGAGAGTCACGCAGAAGCAGAACTTGGGCAAGAGGAATCTCCTTTTCACTAAAGTGCAAAGGAATTGGATTAGATTCTGCCTTTAGAACAGTATTTTCCAGTTGTTTTCTATGGAGTTTTATTACACCACTTTGTCAATGAGTCAGATCTTGTACTCAATTTATTTCTATTCTATTTCATAGAACATATAATGTAAAAGTCTGATCACTAAGTGAATATGCATTAGAGGAAAATTACTACTAGCCCTCTATATGGTGACAATGTTATATTATTTAAAAATGCTTTTTTCCCATAAAATTACATTTAATTCGACAACTCATAATCGAATAGTGGTGAATGAAACAAGACTAAAAATTAAGGTTTAGAACACAGAAATCGTAATCTGGTTTGAGACCATCTTAAGAACCGGAGCGTGCACAAGTCCATGGGACCCGATGAAATCCATCCATGGGTCCTGAAGGAGCTGGCAAATGAAGTTGCTAAGCCACTGCCCATCATATTTGAAAAATCATGGCAGTTGGGTGAAGTTCCCAATGACTGGGAAAAGGGAAATATAACCCCTATTTTCAGGAAGGGGAAAATGGATGACCCGGGGACCTACAGACCAGTCAGTCTCACCTCTGTGCCTGGCAAAATCTTGGAGCAGATTCTCCTGGAAGGCATGCT
>WYDI02022916.1:0-23892 GCA_009867235.2 Psittacus erithacus
GACCAAAATCAAAAACACAGCACTGCACCAGCTACTAAGAAGGAGAAAAATGATTGCTACTGCTGAACCCAGGACAAGTATGAGATAGGGTCTCAGCAGGCAGATATGCACCCCGACAGAAGGTCTGAGCTCAGTTATGAGCTTGCTCTAGGAGTATAAGCTTTTGGGACCCAAAGCTTATACATTGCTCTCTGTGGGCCCAAAGCTTAGTTGAAATTTTGCTGGGTTATAGGAAAGGACATGGTAAGGGGTATTTCAAAGTGGGATCGACTGTCACTTTACAGGATCTGAAGGTCCATGTGCTAGATTAAGAAGTGATGACTAGAAGGATGTTTCTGCTAGGAAGCTGAGAGACTACTTTGGAGGTAAAAGACTAGGTGACAGTGGAGGTATTTCATAAGGCAAATCAAAACACTCATTGTAACCTTTTCTCCAGTCCTCAAGGGGCGTATGGGCTGCAGTAGTCAGGCTCTTTCTAAGTTGATATAAAATAATCCACACATGCTTCTAAAACTACATTCTCTTAATCTTGGTAGGAAAGCAGTACAAATCATAGCAGGATTCCTATGACAGTGAAAAAAGTAAAACCAAAGCTCATCCACATTTTACTGAAAAGAAATAACTGAAGAGTTTGTGGGGTAGTACAACAAAGAAAACAACAGTAATGACTCATACCTCTGCATATACGATATCCTTTATCTGGCACACAGCAACATCAACCAGTCTCTGATGCCACGTCCCAGTAGTTAAAGCTGAGACCTTGAAAAAAATCACAGTTTCTCCATCCATGACACAGTGCAAAGGGCAAAATCACAGTGTGTTTTCTGGCCATTTTTTTTTTTTTCAGCTCAAAGGAAAATTAATGTTTCAAAGAAAAATAAAAGGAAAACTTTACCAGGGAAAAAAGCATCCTTCTTTCATCTTTTGACTAAATTTTCTAGTTGTAAGAAAATAAAATCTTACTCTTATAGGAGTTTATGTGGTTTTGGTACCTGCTAAATATTTGAATTATAATGATCTATTTGTGATTTTAAACTCATTCCCATTATGTGGGATATTAAGAAATAAAATGTCTCATGGCTTTGAACTGGAAATTCATATACTGAGCACATACTGCTCTGTATTACATTGAGTATTATTTAGTATCAGGTTTTCATATGCAAATCCGAAGTGTTGAAGTGCAGTGAGAAACTGAAAGCTTAGATTTTTACCACCAATCCAAGGAAAACTAGACTAAAAAGTTGATACATAAACAAAGGCAACAGGATGGATAGAAGGACTGATAGAAGGATATTCATATGGATAGACAGAAGACAGTATTTTGCTTTTCTGTTGAAGACTGTCAGTGGTTAAGCACTGTACAAACCAAAAGGAATAGAAAAGAATATTCTAGATTGCAGGATGGTTTGGGGATTTTTTTAAGTGTGCAACAGTCATGGTAAATTGGATGTACTAGCAATGACAAGCTTGCCAGAAACTGTGCTTTAAGGAATAATTTGAATTAAGGTAGATTAGTAATTTGCTTATAAAAGGTGAGAGAGAGACCTTCAGAAACATAATATACATGTTAGAAATCCATTGCGTTTCCCTGGGAGGTCTAAGATTTATGTAGAAGATGGAAGAGGCACTAGGGATCAGGGGTCTCATAAGTGGACACTGTACCTCTAATCAGTCATTGAGATGTGGTTTTGGGGGGCATGGCAGGAAAATTGTGCTGTTCACATCTATTTCCAGCCATTGCAGAACTCCTAGCTTCCTTCTTTCAGGCTTTCTGCTTCATCCCTCCAATACCTACCACCCCTTTGAGAAACTCATGCTGTACTATGAAAAGCTATTCAAACAATGTATTGATATAAAGCACCTTGGACCCACAGAAATTCCTGATGAACATAGGCAGGACATGGTAGTGTTGAAACAGCCAAAAAGGCTGGTTTTTACAATAGGAGGAAGACTTTAAAGGCATTATAGACTTGCAGCACCATATTGTGATGATCCTACATAACTAATGAACTGGAGCATGCACAAGAAATCTATCTTTTCAGAATGTAGGAGGGCTTGTGACAGGCATGATCTCTGCAACCTGACAGCGCAGGGTCTTGGCCATAAACTGCAAGTCACCAAAAAAAAGGAAGCAGAAGGCGGCATTGTCAGTCTGTTTCTGTTTTCAAAGCAAGGTTGAAGAATGAGAAAGGGAAGAAATCTACTTCACCCTTATTATATGATAGAGTATGCCTCAGAGAAGTGCAGACACTTCTACAGATGTATTAGGCACAATCTCTTTGGTACAGAGATTTCGTTTTCAGGGAGTGCAGCTCTTCATTGCCTCCTGTGAAATATTATTAGAAAAAATTCCCAGGAGAGATCATAAAATCTTTCACAAAAGAGAAATCACAATGTGAAAGCACAAAGCTTCCTCAGTTGTCAAGTATTTGTTGTTAACAGAGACAACACCAAGCACTGTGTGGCAAAATTAGCTGTAATGAAGAAGTATATGAAACTGTATCCCTTAGGAATTGATATCTGGTATTTCATTGAAATAAGACATGTCATCTATAAATTTGCGATTACTTATACTAGTGGCAAAATCATGTCAGACCTGTAAAAGTGAAAAGTCTCAATGTCTGGAATAAGTCCTGTTTTAATTTTCATGACTTACAAGTCATACATGCAGGTGAGCAGACAGATTCTGAGTTGGTACCTGAAAGAATTTCTGCAGCTTTTGTCAAAGTTAGGTTAAACTTTAATACTGAGATATCCATGGGAATACACAACGCCAAAGCTCTAATACCACAAAGCCCTGAAGTACATGCTCAAAATCAAATACAAGTTTTGCACAGAAAAATAAATCTGTACATGTGTTCACAATTAGGGGTGTACTTTAGGGCTTTGTTGAATATAAGCTTAGACATTTTAGCTTATCAAAGATGCTTTTGATTTCAGAAGATCACTAATAAGAACTTTATCTGAACAGATGCTTTAAACTTTTCTATATGTGAGATATGCTTGGTATATAAATAGACAGATACATACATACATACAGATACATAGATATTTTCCCCCTAAGTATGACAGATATATGCAATACTGTTCTGCCAAGCTAAATTCTAAATTAATTTCTTCTGACTGCCATAAAAATATTAATTGAAGTAGAAGATGCTCTTTAAAAGAGCAAAACGTGTGTTAAAATTCTAGATAGAAAATACCAGGAAATCCTTATCTTTCAATTAAAAATTATGAAATATTAATCTTTAGAAGAGAATATCAAGATTTAGTGACTCAAAAAGTATGTATTAATGAAAGAAAACTACCTAATGTAAATTCCTGACTGATCACACATATAACAATGACCTACATAAACAACTTGGTAATTATTGCAGGGAGCACCATTAAAGCAGAGATCTGTAAAAATAGTCTGTCTGAAGCATTTCACTGCATCTGTATATTTACTGTGTCTTAATGATCTTTGAATAACATGTTTAGTTAGCACCTAAAAAATTATGTATGCATATCTACAAATATAATTCCTACATTTCACTTCCCATATTAGCTACATAGAAAAATGGAAAATCACCATGGAAAATATATATGGATAGATTCATTTCATTGTAATTGCTGTTAACACCTGTAGGCTATTTTCTCCACTGAGACAAACTGGTATAGTTCTACTAATTTCAACTGAGCTATGTTTCTTGCCAGCTGAGCAGCTAGCCTTGTTCTTTTGAGTTTGTTTTCTTTCAATAACCAGATGGAGCCAATTTAAAATACAGATATGAAAGTTCTCAGAGAAATTACTAACAATGACATATTATAAGATATTTGTGTTTTAAACTAAACTGGAAAATCAGGCATGAAAATAATTAAGATTTCAGACTTAGAGTTAACTTGCCAATTTCTGACATTGTAACAGATATCACTTTCCACATAAATCCCCCTTTCACCTTAGCCATTCAGAAATCCCCTGTACATACTGAAGCGTTTCCTACAACCTTTGTTGTCACAGCTTAGATTTTGTTCCTCCCCAGCTGAAGTAACAGTTGACGTCTGGATCATACTATGGCTGCATTTTCCCCACAAGATACAAATTCTTGGATCAAGTATGAAAAGCTCAAAACTATTCTCAATAGTGAGGGAGGAACTAATAACTCAAGGAACATGACATTTTTATTAAGCACCATGGTCTAGGATTCTTCAGGATCCAGCTTTCACAATTTGGTTGGACATTGCTCCGAAGGGATTAATATTATTTACTTATAGGCATGGCTTGAAGGAGGACTGCTAACACATCCTGTACTCTTTCATCAGCTCTGCATCCGATTTGGGCTACACATAATTCAGAAGAATCATCACAGACTGATTTCCCAACTATCTATGTGCCTCCAAGCACACACAAGGGAAAACTCTACCAAGCATAAAAAATGGCCTTTAATATCACAGTATACCTTTTGAGATGTCTCCCTAAACTAATTCAGAAAAGCAGATAAGCATTTCAGTCTGTTTGTTCAGAATAATATAGCAAATTCTACACTGTCATATATAAGATCAAACTGCAACCATCTTCAGTATTAATCACTGCTGTCCATGTAGATTTTACTTGTTATTCTTCATGTTTTGCTAAATATTTGGTAATAGACTGTTCACTACTGGTAGTCGGAGAACGGCAGACTCTTAAAGAAACAGCATAGTTGTAACACTTTTAAATAGTGCATTAAGATAGAAATAATATATTCAAATGCAAGTGTTCTTTATGTGCCGTTGATAAGACTAATCTTATTTAAGTCATAATAATTTCAAAATGCCTTATAGAAATAACTAATTTTAACGGTACGTCAGCATCAAACTCTTCCAGGATATTTTAACATACTGTTATTGAACATTCAAAGTTATGACAACTGAGTAGAAGCACTACTTCTCCCCATTTTAAATTTGGTTAGCTTTTTGTTTGATTAACAGAAGGATTCATGCCTACTGGAGTTCAACAACAGTTTTAAGAATACACACTTTTAGTCTCTTCAGGGCTTATGAGAACTGATTTCCCATTGTCACAGTGGACAGTCAAGAAGGAAGTTTCCGTTTAAATGACATAATATAAACTAAAAATATTACTCATTCAGCTGTGTGTGTTTGACACTTTGTGTAACTTCATGAGCACAAAATATGAATGTATATGTGCTGTATGTCTTCAGTGCAGGGCAGTACAATAAAACAACGAATCACCCTTCAAGAGTCTCACTTGAACAACAAAGTATATATGAAAGAAAAAAAGGGAGTATAGACAGGACTAAAGCTTGCAGTAAGGAAAGTAAAACAGTACATGCAGGAGATAATAAAGATATATCAATAGGTTTCCTCATAAAAAAAGGGAGGAGGAGAAAGTTCTCTGAATGAACAACTCCAAGCATTAGGAGAAGGAAGTAGCTGGTCTCAGCCAGGAATAAGGAAATCAGTTGTGGCTGATTAGCAAACAACTGCCTCACTTACATGAACTCAATGCACTTCAGAGTGTACTGTGATGATTAACTAGTTTGAGTCTGCTGCTGATCATAAAAAGGCTTTCCCTGATACCTGGTAAACTAGATAAATATGGTTTAGAGATTATAATTTTGTGGAATTTTCCATACTAGATAGTCAGAAATGAAAGAGATATTGTCAGGTCAAAACTAATGGCTGGTGACAAGTGCTGTGTCTCTGTATTTACACTACAGACACACCCAGAGCAGCCTCCCTCAGGGCAGCTGATGCAGCCTGATGCTGCAGTAGGTACTTTACAAATAAAGGGCTTGCCCCGTTGCTGCCTGAGCACATACCACTAACAGAGTTCAGAATGCATCATGATGTTACAAATAAATAAAAATATAGTTATAATAACACCAAAACACTATTAAAGCACAGCATGTAGAAAATAGGAAAAAATACAGAAAAATAGGCCTTGAGATTTAGTACCGCTATTAATGTAGCTTGTTCTACTTTGTCAATTAAACATTTTGAGACAGACATGAAGGTAAAAATACTTGGTTTGGCTTGAGCCAATATGAGAGCTTAATATCACCAAAGGGTATGATCCTGCTTTTCTTCTCTCCCTTTCATTCTCAGCCACAGGCCATTCACTTTGCACTGAGGCTCACTTCAGATCCCATGTGCATGTATACATGCATGAACGCAAACACAAAAAGCTGATTCAACTCACAAATATGACAGAAGACTGTTTGCATATTTTTTCTGGGTCAGCAGGGAGAAATTTCTGTCTTTCAGTAATGATGTCCTACTAGATTACTAATCTGAATTGAGCCATATAATTTAATTTCATCCCAAAGATGTATTATTACAAGATACTGACTTCACTGAAATGATCTGGGATAAAAAAAAAACAAAACAAAACAAAAAAACCCCAACCTACCAACCAACCAAACACCAGATTCCAAAAAGTGGATTTTTAAGCCAGCTCATTTTGGAAATCCATTTTACAATGCTTCCTAAAAAATATTGTATTGGCAGAACTAAGGAAGTAGACAATCTGAACACATGACTGGAAACAAGCTATCAAGGAAAGGAGACAGTTTCTTAAATTGGTTTTCTTGGGAAAACCAATGGCTGGCAAGCCCATGCCTTTAGGGTGCATGTATTTTCAGAGTTCAGTTTCTTCACTGTCGCATACCTCTGTCTACATTAATTATCTATTCTTAAAAAGTGAACTTTTCTAGCAACTCTTTTTTCCAACATTGCTTATAGTGTAGGTTTTCACAGTATGGCTGAGCCAATGTAACATCATTCTGCTACGTGAAACAGCCATCTTACTTCCTCCATTCATTTTCTCTTTCCTTGAACCAGTTACAGCACTGATGCGAGCCCTCTAAGAGGTGTCTCAGCTCCCACCATATCACAGAGAACTATTCACTTGTTTTGTTAGATTAGTTTTCTCTAGTTTAGTGAGCAGAACTAGCTTATGGTAGGATCAGAAAAACACAATAGCCAGCATCAGGGAAGCAACAGGAATACGTGGCACGGAGAAGGGGGAAATTGAATTGACCCTTTCAGCAGTGGCAAGCTACTAAACCAGTTCAACCTCAGAACAAGAAAAACAAAGCCGCACCCTGACTGAAGATAATAACCAATGGCTCAGTTACTGTGGGTGGTAATATCTGGCACAACAGCTGAATTCAGCTGTTTTTCAAAGAAAGTCCAGTCACCTTCCATGTTTCTGGTCATGAAGGGTATAACCAAAAAGGAATTGCAGTCCTCTCAGTAAAAGAAGCCCACGTTCTTGGCAATGAAAACAATACTCCTGTGCCATGACAGGCAGTAGTGGTGAAGAATATAATTTGTGTATTTTGTAACACAGTTCATAGTAAGTGCAGTGATACAGGTATGTGCTTTTTGGAGTAGGATCAATGCAAAGGACTTTATCAGATGAGGGACCTTATCAGAAGAGGGACTTCTCTTCCTGTCCCTCTGTCCCCTCACTGAGTTGCTTATCGTCCTTAACTGCCTGCTAGGATTCACATTCATTTGCAGGCGGCTCAGTTCTCTTTCGGCCCTTTCCTTGCTAAAAGCAGCAATGCTCCTGGCCATGGGGAAGGTGGGGGTGAACATTTCCACTGAAGAAAGACAATCACTGAGATGATATAGACCCAACCCTCTGTAGAGGCCAAAGGAAAAGAAAATAGAGAAAAGGCAATAGAGCAGGGGCAGAGGCACAGTTATGCTCAGTGCCAGACTCTGCACACTGTGACGGAGCAAAGCAAAATCTAGTGCCGCAGATACAATCCCGGCATTGCAGGAACTCGTAAGTGTATCATGCACATTTAGAACTGCAGTTCTTACTGTATATCACCATATGCTGTAACCACCCACTGCTAATAGCAAGGATCCTTGTTTCTTTCAAGCATGAAAAAGGGATTAATTTTTGGCTGGATTCTGCCTGAAGGCTGTGGGAGAATAATGGTCACAGGAAATAAAACACAGCTATTGCCATCTTAACACCTGCAGTTTTACTTCCATTACAGCATGACTCCTTTAGGCATAAAAATCTACCTGCTTGAATTGTGCCCTTCTCTGAATACAAGATGATTTTACACGAGCTGCTGTCTCTCATATTTTTCTTAAGTAGAAGGATCGAGCAAGTCTCAGTTCTGTTATATTTTGCTATGGATCCTGACTGATGCCAATTAAGCCACAAGCATAACTGTCTGACTTTGGTGATGTAGCAACAGGCCACGTGAGACTGCAGCAAGAGATACAGCCCCGCAGCCCAGAATGCATGAGTGTCTGTGAGTAGAGAGGGAACTGGTGAAACAAGTGTTTTTCAGACTTATTAGAATATTTTATTTCACGTAGTCTTGTGTACTTATAGAAAAGCCAAATGTAGGCAAAAAAGGGACTTATTTTCTTTTAAGGACGCCCTTTCCTTGGGTGTACTTGAAGAAAAGCGGATGTTAAGCGCTTCAGAACGAGTACTGGATAGTTCTGAGGGCTTCAGGCACTCAGCAGTGCATGGAGTACTGCCACCTTTTGGTCATTTTCTGCAAAAAAAACTTTTTCCTTGCCGTTCGGAACCTCACCAGTGCGTAACATTCTTTTTCCATAAAGCCCTTCTGTCTTGCAAATTCTCTCTCCTTTCTTTTAGCTGAGAGGCATGGAAAGATATTTGTAAGGATATTTAATATCTCTTGTTATACATGATATTTTCTTGGTTTGCAAGTAGTCTTCTTTTACAATGCTGAGAAGGCCTTGGGTTTAAGCAATGTGAAATAAAAACATACTATTACAGTTTCATTCAGATTCACAACAATATTGCTATATGTGACTGCAATCTTTAGATACTGCTATCCCAGATAGAGTTATTAAATATGTCCTTCTTTAAAATGGGTGTCACAAATAATAATAACCAAGAACCCTGATCTAAACCCCAACACTGGGAACCAATATTCTAAGAAATGTACAACTTTCAGTGTGATACAAAAGCAGCCCACACACATTCACTCCAAGAGATATTTAATGCAGGAGATTGTTTTTCTGTTACAAAAAAAAGAGCCACATATAGCATTCCTCTGATGTCAACAGGAATTCTGAATAAGATGACCCAGATTGAAACTTTCCAGGTTGTACTTGCTACCTGCATGAATTACTGGATTTCACCTAACTTTCTATACAGATTTACACGCAATTCCTTTTCTAGGGAGAAGAGTAAGATGCTAGTTCCTAAAATTTCCAAAGGTCCTACTCTTTGGACTGAGGGAAATAGGAACAGAAGGAGAACAGACGCCACCTTGGATGGTCAGGCAGCAGGAAAGTAAACTAGCGTATTTATTTTTGTCAGATTAAATTGTAAAGTACTCAAAGTGACCATTCTTCTTCATCTCAAGGGCTATAATCTTTTTAGGTAGTGTCTGTTGCAACAGGAAAAGGGGTAATGGTTTTAAACTAAAAGAAGGGAGATTCAGACTAAATATAGGAAGAAATATTTCATTATGAGGGTGGTGAGACACTGGAACAGGTTGCCCAGAAAGGAGGTAGATGCCCCATCCCTGAAAACATTCAAAGTTAGGATGGATGGGGCTCTGAGCAACCTTGAAGATGTCCCTGCTCATTGCAGGGAAGTTGGACTAGATGGCTTTTAAAGGTCCCTTCCAACCCAAACCATTCTATGATTCTATGACAACATTTAGGGGGGCACAAAGGGGAACTGGTATTTTCAGACAGGTAAGAAGCAGGCTTGGGTTCTTTCAATAATTGCTCTTTCTCCTGCATTTAGTTATGAACTTATATCCCTGAAGCCAGAAAGAGGATTCTCCAGGTACAGGACATTTTTTGTAGTTTAGTGACAAATATTTTTACAAAATTATTCTCTTTTCTCAGAGGGTAAAAGGCCAGTGCTTACTTTGACTGCTGCATTAGACCTTTATGGTTACATTTTCAAAGCTATCCTTGTGTTGGAAACAAAATCCTTTTATTGTTAAAGGATTAGTGTGCATAACTTTCCAAATGCTGCTTTGAAAATGGGGCCAAGAAATATTATTTGTGTGTACTTTCTGGAAATGATCTAGACTGTGGTTATGGGCCAGTCTCACAACAGCACTATTACACACGTATCTTTTAATGTACTATCTATAGACACTCATTTAGACCTGTCTGGATTTCTTTAGTAGTTGGACCTCTATTTAAAAAAAGAAATGCTAAGACACCACTTTCAACCTACCTCTTTCTTTACACAGATTAGCACAATTTGTCTTGCCTCTGCTAACACTTCTTCTTGCCTTTTTTCCAATTGTCTCATAGGAATAAAGCTAAGAAAAACTCTTAAAACTAATAACATAATCTTTGTTTTGCTTAGTTCCACTAGAAACTTAAAACCTGCACTGCAGTGATAGAATCAACCTGGCGCTGGCATTGCCAATTCCCCAGTTCCTCAAGTCTGATTAGAGTTTTTCTCTTGCTCTGAATTAAAATAGGTTTAGAATCTTATTACGTTGGACAACTGCCTCAGGTGAGAATTAGTTTTCTCCTTCTGTTACTGTACACCATCTACTGTAATCAGTGTCAATTTCTAACCATAAATGTTTAAAATTGTCCTCCACTTGTATATCAGCTTTTAAATAAGAATAGACCTTCTAAACTTTGTTTTAACTACTAAATAATCGGTAATGGTCTTGAAAAAGAAATAGAGGAAAAGAAAAGAACGTACCTTGTAGTGGAGAGAACACCTAGTTTCTGTGCCTTGATTACACTAAGGCATGACATGCACCACCTATCCAGCACTACCAAATCTAAAGAAGTTCCTGACATGCCTGTTGACATGTCACTAAGCACCTCACACAGTCTGAGAGCGCTAGAAAGCCTAGAATTTGGGTACCACATAAGTAGGCATTTTTAGGATTATAAATTTAGACTTAAGTGTCCAATTGTGCATTTGGCATACTACAGGTCTATATATTTATCCAGATTTGAATTTTTTTCCTGACTGTCACTTTTTTTTTGTGGTTTATACAATAAAGTAGGAAGTAGGGTAAGAAGGTATCATCTGGGGAGTAATCCAGTTACCTGTGATGAATTCTTCCTTTGATTGCCCTCTGAGTGGTAGAAACCTTTTTCCCCAACAGAGGCACCTGCTTTGGAGTGCCTTAAATTCAGCTGTGTGAAAAGCACCCAGAGTTACAAAATAATGCCTCCCTTGCATGGGTAACTCAGCAACTTAGAGTCATAGAATCACAGAATCATAGAATAGTTAGAGTTGGAAAGGACGTTAAGATCATCAAGGTCCAACCCCCTGCCATGGACAGGGACACCTCACACTAAACCATGTCATCCAAGGCTCTGTCCAACCTGGCCTTGAACACCGCCAGCGATGGAGCATTCACAACTTCCTTGGGCAACCCATTCCAGTGTCTCACCACCCTCACAGTAAAGAACTTCCTTATATCTAACCTGAACTTCCCCTGTTTAAGTCTGAACCCATTACCCCTTGTCCTATCACGACAATCCCTAATGAAGAGTCCATCCCCAGCATCCTTATAGGCCTTCTTCAGATACTGGAAGGCTGCTATGAGGTCTCCATGCAGCCTTCTCTTCTCCAGGCTGAACAGCCCCAACTTTCTCAGCCTGTCTTCATATGGCAGGGTTTTATAAAAGCAAGTAAATTATGGCCTTCTTCTTTGATATTGTCATGCTCACATCTTATGCAGAGCTGACATGAAGTCAATACAAAATACCATATATCCCACAAGCCACATTTCAACTATTTCAAGACTAAATCTATTACTGACCATAGCTTTCATCTTCCTCTTTTGTCAAATTTTTCTAGGATTTAAAAATAATCCAACTAGAAAGAACAGAGATTATTTATTCAGTAAGTAATGATAATTTCTCTTATGTTGGTGTGGTATGAATACAGACCAAAAGTCTTACCGCCACTGGTGTAATAAAGTCCTTTTTTGGTGTGATTAAAAATCAAATAGTTTTAAAGAACCCATTTATAAAATCTGAATTTCGAATGCTTACTTCACTGCTGAAAATCTTGTATTATGTTCAGACAGCTGATCTGTAAATCCTCCCAATCCTTAAACTCCAAAGTACTATCATTCATTAGATAAGGATAGCGACTACCTCATTTAAAATGAATCCTAGTAGATGACAGACAGTGGAGGGAATATTTTCTCGTGTGACATGAGCCAGAAATAGTTACTTAAAGGAAATAGCATTGAGGGGTAGTAGATATTAAGCAGGGAAAATGCCTGCACAATGATGACTGTGAAGGAGGCCATTCAAAGCTTCTACACAAGCAATATTTCTTACACAGTCTTGGCTACAATCCAAGGCTATACACTCACACACACATATATATGCATAAGAAATATACAGGCCATCCTGGTGAATAATTTAAAACTTAAATTACAAATCCTGACATAGATTAATCCAACAGTTGTGGGCTACTTACTATGAAGGTCCACTGTCAAATGTCACAAGGAACAATATTATTTTACTATATTGTTTAAATATATTTGGCCTTGTGATGTATAGAAAACTGATGGTGTAAATCTGGGTCTTAAGTCTAATTTGGCAAGAAGTAGACATATCTAAGGGTTTAATCCTCTGAGGACAAAGTCATAATTCAGTTCCAGTTCTTGCAAGTTATACACATGCCTAAGTTCTCGCACACAATATAAAAAATCAATGAGAATGTTCACATGGCTAGATTTCAGGCATACCCATAAAGTTGAAAGAACTATGGCCTTAGCATGTACATGGATAGAAGTAGTTTCATAACAAAGTGGAGAAGGGTCTGTAACAACTGCACATGTTCTCCATAAAACCTGGAGTATGGTTTAATGACCTTAAATTAAACAGATGCTTTGAAGTGATAGTGAAGTATAAATAACAATAGCCTTCAGGATTGCTTCAGTCTGGTATTTAATTAAGGTTTCACTTTCTCTATGTTTGCAGTTGATTTTCACCTAAAAAAAGTGAAATTAAAAGAGCAAACTTGCTATATATATTTTAGGTAAGTAAAACCTTTTGAAGATGAAGTATGTGTTTTGAAATTACTGTTTCCCCTTTAGTGCTAGTGCATAGCAGAACAAGTTTGCAACAATTTAGGGATATACGCAAGCACATTATGGATGCCTACCTGTATAAATGCTATAACACATGGATGTGTTGGGACGAAATGCTGGTGTGTTTTGCAGCCAAGCCATTCATCTGTACAGCCTGACTTAAAAAAGGGCTCTGTCAAGTGTGGGACAGCAATCCTAGATAAGGATTCTGGAAGGGAATCGGCTCAGGTATATTGGAACAGTTTTGCTCTGAGAGGGTGGAACCGCCCTCCCTGGCCAGTTACTATGGAGTATATAGTGCTTATGTAAAGGCGAGCCTGCGCAGGATACACAAAGGCCTACCTGCATGTGATTGATAACACTTTTGACAACAAGTACTTTTACAACAGCAAGTTGGATGGAGAAGGGCAAAGGAAAATATATTTCCATAGAGCAAAAAGTGAAGTCTTCAGACTTTCTTAAGTAAAAGTTTGAAGGTTATTTTTCCCCTTCGTAAAAAAAAAAAAAACAAAAAAAGAAACCAAAAAACCCCAACATCACAAAACAACCAACTAAAAAAAAAAAAAAAAAAAAGTTAAACTACTTAAATATAAAAGCAAAAGAAAAAAAAAAAAAAGACCCTCAGGATCTAATACAGAAAAATGACAGCTATTTCTATCACACGATCCTAAAGTGACACCATGAGTGGTGTGACATGTTCTTCCAGTGCATGGCTAAGGCAGGAATAAAAAGCTTAGTTCAAATGCTGTCTGGAAACAAGAGAAAAATGCTTTCAGTTGTGTTTTGGTCTTGTCCAGAACAGCTCTGTTGGCATTCAGGATGTATCCACAGTTTTAAAGATATGGGGTACCTCCCGTCAATGTTTTGGATGCATTTCAGCCTGGATTGCAGCAGTAAGGTCAAGAGAAGTTTGGAATTTATTACACAGAAAAGACTGCTGCTGTGGGACCTCTCTGGCATCAAGCCCCGGTGAGCAGAAAGCAGCCTCCCATAACTGCAGGTTGACAGAATCTCCATTGTTTTCTCAGGTTTCACAGCTGCAAAGGTTGCTTCCTCTTCCAGAAAGCAAGAGCTCTCCTCTCTGCAAAGCTGCACAGCAGCTCCATGACAGGAAGGATTTTTCTGTTTCTGTCTCATTTGTGGGGAGAGAGGGTGCTGACCTTGTACGCTCTTTACTGCTTATTTCGCCCTGCCCCAGAACCAATTAACCTAGCCTTAATAGCCCAGTGGGCCTCAGGTAGCTGAAGCTTGATAAGGCATTTCCTCTCTGTGTGGCAGTAGTGATAAAAATTACTTGAAGGATACACCTCCTAAATTATTTTTTTTTTTTATTTAATCAAAAAACTTTTGCCTTACATATAAGAGTTTGAAGATAGGCCACGAACATGTGAATTAAATATTTTAAAGCCCTGTTTAATTGACTGTGCTCCTCAGAGACATTCTTGCTACTTCCTAGGATCCTTCACCTAACATTTTCCTTTGATGAAGGGAGCTTAGGCTAAATATGTTTCCCAAACATTTTAGTAACTTGATCCCTTTCTGTACTGGAATTCCCCCAAGCCTCCTAGCAAGAATCACCGGCAATTCCCAGCTGATGACAGTCTGAAACGCAGGATATTTGTGCCATAAGGTAAATACAGTTTGAGCAAATCTCCGGAGTTTAAAAATGGATATTGGCATGCTATAAAATGCAAACTCTAGACCTAGTATCCTAATCCCCTGCTATGGCGTAGTGCCATCTCGTGGACACCAGCAGAAAGCAGAGAAGGCAAAGAAGGTGGGAAGGAAGATGGCAGGAGAATAGGTCGTGTCAGGGAAGAAACTAAAACCCATTTCATCTGCTATGTTCCTGATGTAATAGGGCAACTTACAGGCGTCTGATTACTTAATTACCATTGCATAGGTTTGTCCTCGAGTCCCTTCATGATCTTTGCAGGCAACGTATTTGTGAAATCTGTGTGTGCCCACTCCAGAAAGCTCAAACTTAAAACATGTGATGATCCGGCCCAAAATCTGAAATTTAATCATGAGTAACTCTAAGTAACAAAGGCAGTAAAAAAATTACTAAAATAAAAAAGATCAAGAAGGTAACATAGTCCTTATATATAATTACTACTGTGTATTAGTATCTATGCATAATTTTTCATATTTCATGCAGTTAAAAGAAATTTACCCAAAAAGCATTTCTGTGAAGTAGGTACCAGAAAAACCTAGAGGAATAATGATTTGGTTTACCTCACAAATTTGGTGGTCTGAGAAAGACAGTATGTCATTGTTTTTTTTCTGATGAAGTGATTTCACATTATCTCCTAATGATCCTATTCCACACCAAAAGGACATGAAACAATTTTGATTAATAATGATTTAAAATCAGCCTTCCAGTGGAAAGCTAAGCTGTCATGCTTCCAAATTCTCACTTCAGCTGCGCCTAGGCCTTTTTTGTCAGTCTAGTAAGCTTTTAGTAGCTCCCCGAAATAAACGCAACTCTGATCAGCAACTAATAAAACAGCATCAGGTCTGAACCTAACCTTTTGCTATAAAGTAATAAATATTATTCATATTAAGAACTACTTTGTTTTCCTAGGTAAATCACAGTCTCCTCCACTGCTTTAGTTAAAGCATGACTGGAAACTTTTACTAAAGGAAATGCATCTGCCTTTACTAGATTAGGATTTGGCAGCAAACTCTGAAATATCAGTCTTTCCAATCAGATGACACCAGGGCTTAAAACTTTCTACATTCTTTTAGTTATACTTTCTAGTAGAGCCCTACAAAAGTTGTCACATTTGAATTTTTAAAGAGACTCATTTTTGCTTTTTGCCTGATGCTGAATGAGCACAAAGAACTCTGGCATTTTATCTTCTTGTGAAAAAGCAGTTGTTTTTAGACTAGAAAAAAAATAAATTGGCTTATTTCCAACATGGATGTATGTGTTGCAATAAAATTTACTTTCTTGAGAGAAGGTGCCCATACGCATAAAACGCAGGGAATTTAGGCATCCAAACCAGCAGTTTAATGGACTGACACTTATGCCACCAATAAAAGATGCCAAAAAAAAAAAAAAACCACAAAAAAACAAACAAACAAACAAAAAAAAAAACAGGAGAGGATCTAATGTTTGCCCGCCATAAGCTGTTAGAGGCCTATCTTTATTCAGCAATCACAGCTACTGGACTGGCTGTCTTCTAGAGCTGTGTCTATGTCCCCAGCCCCTACTCATAAAAAATCAGAGACCGAATACAAAGTATTTTTCCCACTTTGCAATACTTGGTAACTTAATGGTTAAAGCATTTGCTTTTGACAGGGAAACTGCATGTTTGAATTCTTCTTCTGGATAAACTGAAACATTGATTTTTGTTCTTCTATGACTGATCTGAGTTACCAGCTTTTCAGGATACACATTCAATGTTCCTTTCTCCTTTCATTCTGGCTCCAAACTAGAGGACAAGAAATTCAAATCCTTTGCCCTAGGAAAGAGCTCTGATTACTGTGTTTGCAGGGAGGAGGTGTACAGAAAAACTTTGCATGTCTTGTTCCTACCTGTTTTTGCATAGATGGATCTAAACCCAACTCCCATTAAAAACAAAACAAAACCAAACAAAACCCACTAAAAACCACAGTCCTTCATGTAACATTTCCAAGATCCCTTAAACTAGTGATACAGTTTGATTTCATGCTGGTTTTGTGAACATTCCTTATAAATAAAGTTCTTTAATTCCTGACAAAAGGACAGACATGAAAAGAGTGGGTTTTTTTTTTTACTTTTTTGAAATGGAAAGACTTGTTGGTCAGGCACAGAAAGATTTTTAGAATGCTACCCCAGTCTTACAATATATAGCTGACCCTGTCAGAATGTTTTACGATGTGATCTCTCTCTCCTACTTCCATATAAGATTAATAAAGTCCTTACCTCCCCTTTGGCCTCCAGATTCTATTCCAGCAGGAAATCACACTTTAAGTGATCCTGCCAGATGCTTCATTGAGTCTCATTATCAGTGAAAGTGCAGGCATGTTCCATCACAGATCTTCCCAAATGCACTGAAGTGAAACAGGAAAAAAGAAAATAGATGTGTGTTGTAAGTATTGGTTGTCGTTATAATTAGTATCCTTTATTTCTAGGCAATACACACATAAGAATTTGGTTTACCCTGAAGTTTTTAGGAGTTTCATTTTGTATGCTTACACCTGTATTACTACAGCCAAATATATTAGTTCATTAAGACCTATATTTTAAAATATCATCCTAATATATACAATGAATTATTGTACACAGATACATTTCTGAGCATCATTATGCTGCCCAGTTCAATGTAGAGTGTACTTCTCTGAAGCGCACCTAATTGCAGAAATATTTACATCGTTATGTTTTCAAAAAGCAATCCAGTGGGAGATAAAAAAACCTGAGTACACCAGAATAATTTTAGCAGAGATGAGCCAAAGTACATGAGGGACTCTGTTAACCAGTTATTATCTATTCAGGCTGGGCCTAGTGATGGGACTGGGTTCAATGCATTACTGTTGATTTTAAGCACACTATGACAATGCAGCCATGTGTTCAATCAAGTTTTTGCATTACTCTGAAAGTGATATTAAATCTGAACTTTATAAGCTTTTTTTCCTTTTTCAAAAAGTAACATTTCCAGGACATAACTGATTTATTGTTCTGTACTATGAGTTATTATTCTAGATTTCCAAGGGGAAAAGACTGGTATTTTTGCCTTCAAGACTACTCTAAGAAAACACCTGCATTTAGAATAAGAAATTTTATAGACTTATCCAGGATACAAGTGGAAATATTAAGAGTTATATCCCATCTGAGGCTGAAATTAATATATTTCAAATTTTTGTTTTGCTCTTGCACACATGGAATATGTTTAATATAATTCTCAATGCCTTTAGACTTCTTTAAAGTCAAACTGAAATAAATCTACTGTCAGAAGAAAGAACTGTGTATTCACACAGGAGGAATTACTTTTAGTCTTTTAACACGTTTTAGCCTGAAACCTAGTGAGTGTTTTCATTGCCACTGTGGAGAATCTGGCATGAAGAAAACACCTCTAATTGTGATCCTATAACCTCTAACTTACTTGGAACTTAACTCTAGTTGTTATTATGACTGCACTATAAAAAGAACTGCTGGAAGATCAATTGTGAATGGCACTAGAAAAATAAATTTCTTTTATTTCTCTTCAATTCATACACTATAGCAACATAGATGAGATTTAATCAACTAGCCAAGTTCAGCAAAAGATGTGGATATCTGATAGACTATCAACCAAAACTGTCTAGCATGTTTCCTCAAGCCAAATTTAGTACTAGGTAGCAATGTACAACATACTGGTTCAGTCCTGCTCCCATGACAGGACTTTTGTCAGGCAAAAATGCATGTGAGGTCCAAGAGGCTGACTAATCATTCAGGTTCCAGCATAACAGAGTCATGTAGCCAGTCCTATACTGTCATTTGCACCTAGAAATCACAGCTAAGCCATAGTGCACCTGATTTTTGCCAGGGCACCATATTTTACTAACAGTATTACAAAATATTCATGTAACATAACAACGTTACAAAGGTAATTCTGCCTAGAGGTCTTCACTGTTTTATAGATTCCCCCCATACTTAAATGTCAGAAGTTCTTCTGCCTGCCTGTCAATCCAGGCAGATACTGCCTTTTTGGTCTAGACCTTTAACCTCTGAAACAAATTATGCTGTTTACACGCTTAAAGCTCCTTCAGACTAACTATAGTAAATATGCAACCTCCTTCCACATGATCAAAAATTATTTCTCATGACTACTATGCTGCACAATATGAAAAATAGATATTTTATAGAAATATTATTGGCTGTGACTGAGTTCAAGCTTGCTATCTTTGGCCAATACACAAAATATGCTGCTATTTTGTCTTTTTTATTCAGACCAGAACACTTCCTCCTCTGGGTCAAAGCAAATACAGTTGGACATTGTCGCTTCAATTCCGCTTACAGATTTTAGAGTAATCTGCAGAGCAATTTCCAAAAGATACCATATTTTATTACTGGAGCCTATGGATTATTTTTCAGGAGCAATTTTGTTCAGTTTTCTCTTCTCTTGAATGTCACTGACTGAGGTTATTCCTCCTTTCTTACTAATGACTGTCACTGTATGGAGTCTTGAATTCTGTCTTAAAAGTTGCCATGAAAATAGATCATCCCATTAGTTTGTAGTGCATAATATATATTCAAGATCTTCCTAACTTGCTTCCTTAAAAATGTACTGCACATGTTTTCTAACTAACATTCATTTTTAAAACTAACATGTTTTCTTGTTTTATGCTTCAATTTATATACCAACAGTATTTTAAAACCCAAGATTGTTCTTTGTAACATCCAGTTACTATAGTGCTACAGCCAGGAAATATAGTCGATTATATTGAATAAGCTCAGAATTCCTATTTGAGCTACATCCATGAAACATCATTATATGCACCTGTCTGTGGCAATGACAGAATACATGTTGTAAATGTTTAAAGTTATCATTTTAGTGTCTAAATTTGATTTCTCTATGAAACACCATTGGCTTTCTCTTGCTATTTATAAAGGAGCCCTGCTTCAGATAGAATAGAAAACCAGCAAAACTAAGCAGGACACTAAATTCATCTCACGGTTCTGCTAACATCAGAAACCACACAAGATTACTCAAGAGGCTCTTCACCCCATAGCTTACAGTTTCCATCCCATTTCTTCCATTTCCCTCCATTCACTCTATGCATGGGTGACCTATATGTGTATATACATGACAGTCAACATGAATCCCTAAGATGTCAACAGTGAGCTGCCTCATGTTAGGACACATACGTCAATCAGGTTTGAAAATGTCCTGGACAAAAACATTTATCATGTTCCAGAAACTGTTGGAGCTGCCTGCTAAACACTGTCCATAAAAACAAAACAACTGAAAAGTGAGGATGATAAGATAAAAGTAACTTAAAAATCATGTTAGAGATGAGAAGAACATTTGGGTTTTGCACAAACAGTACTGTTTTTCTTTATCAGTACATTTCTTGGTTAATAGCTCCTGGTGAGCCCCAAGGCAGAAACTTGTGACCACATATTCAGCCTTCCTTCAAAGCCAAGCACAGCTGCCCACAAATAAAATAAATAAATAAATAAACACAACACCACCACCACCACCCCCCCAAAAAAAGAAAAAAACAAACCCAAAAAACTGAAGCTTTACAGTAAGGTGGTAAGATGTAGATGGTATGTGGTGCCAAAATTCCAAAATTCAAGTTCAAAATTCAGGTTCAAAGTACAAGTTCTGAAAATCCTGTTCCAACAAAGGAGCTACTGGGGCTATTTTTGTTTGGTTGGGTTTTTTTTCTTTTGCGTAAGTTGTGGTTTATACACTGTGAAGAATGAAGTAGCACTACCTGTAAGTGACAGTTGGAATGACTGAGCCTACACCACTCTTGATGTGTGCTCTGAAGCACACACTCTGCTACACTTCCTTCAACTGTAAAATGAGCATATTGTAGCACCTTCTTCAGAGCAGGGGTGAAAAGATAACCAGTAATGTAAACATGTAAAAATTTTGTGATCCTGAACTATACACTTCTAAAATGAGAAGGATGATGGTACTGGCAGCCTTTGGTATACTGATTTTTTTCTGACAGAAAAATTACCAGAACATGAAGATCATTTGTTGTTTAATCTTTCATTAAACATTTGTCGGTTATCAGTTCCCAGAGGCAGGATTATGGGATACTGAACAGCTCCCAATGAACAGTACCCAGAAGTCCTCCAGCTTTGTCAAGAGATGATTCAAAGGAAGACCAGGGGCCTACACCTCCAGCTGCCAGACTGTGTGCACCAACAGGAGCAAGCACACCACCAGATATTGCCTCCAAACTGAAATAATTAAGAACCAGTTTATGACTCATCTATAATACGCTGTCTCTTCAGTCTGTGCTTCATTCATAAACAGATGGACTGTAAACATGCACGAAACAAATTTTTCAAAACCAACTTGTAACCTCATAACCAAACACTGGTTTGGTTAAAAAAAAAAAAAAAAAAGCTGGATAAACTGGATAAAAGAATCTGGATACACCTCTACGAAAATAGAAGTGAAACAGATCTCTGACTTAAGTGGAAGAAATACAGAACATAACATCAGGTTTCTGTGAGCCATGGCTGGGCTGCCTGTAAGAACAATGTCAACACCAATTAAAGAACCTACTTCAATCCAGTCGGGAACACAGAGGCTTAGGCGACTGCAACACCTTTCCTTGCACAAGGGAGGTTGATTTGGGGAATTTAAGACCCTGAGAGGATGATTTCTGTGACTTAGATGGCACATGGGAGATTCAAGATGCTAACCTATCATGATTTCTGACTCACACGTTCCCATGACTCAAGTACAGCCAAAGAGTCTAGGGATTTTCCATAATTCCTTCCTGTGGGAGAAGCAGCAAAGCAGTAACCAGCTGCTGACACTGATGCTGCAGGGTCACCCAGGACCCACTCACACATGTCCTTCCACCAGGCTGGCATCCTCATGGTACTCAGACCTGCAAATCCATCACCTCAGCTCTCCTACATAGATGGCATCTACCCTATATTCCTCATCACTGCAGACTCAATGGCAAGGGTGTCTAGGCAGCTCTGGTCCTTTGGAACAGCAACACTAAAAATTTACCTTTCTTCGAGTAAGCTTATGAACCTTACTGGTCAAAACAGCATGTGGAACACACTGACAGGCCAAAAGTTACTGACGCCTGATGCCAGATAACCCAGAGAGATGAACACCCCCAGAGACACAGAGCTGAAGCCACTTCACAATGTTTCTTCTTCAAAGACCAACAGCTCATCTGTAAACCTGACACACTGGTATTCAAGCACTGAAGAACGGCTAGTAAGGAGCTGTTTGCTCCCTGATGTATAACGTATCCTACTCATTCTTGTGTTCTCAGATACTGCCAACAGAACACATGGAAATAGTTCTAAAGAACTGGGAAAAAAGCCCTGTGATTTCAGAATTCAATTTTACAATCCCATAGTTAAAACTGAAGAAACCCCTAAATGGCCATAACTGTACAAGAATAAAAATACAATAATAATAATGATAATAGTAGTAGTAGTAATAATAATAATATAATGCTTCAGGGATGGATACAGTATCATAAACCACAGTGATCACTATGCATTTTTTTAATTACTGTGCAATTGTCCCATTTCCCACCCAAGCTTGCAGGAACCAGAAGCACAGCAACAGAAGCTGCTCTCACAGAACTTCCGACCGTGAGCATACCTGGGAAGACAGAAAACACTCAAGGCAAAAATGGCCCTGAGGCATTTCACAACTTTTGCTATGTTTTGAGATAATATTGTTTAAACTTAAGCTTTGATATTCACATCAAAAGGAAGGTCAAAAACAAGGAGTGGGAAGAAAAAAATCTGGACTCTCTGAGTTGGGTTTTCTTTACAATATACTTAGTATTTGTGGAGGCAGACTTCAAGCATTCTTTCCTATGAGCCACTTGGAATCACGATATACCTGCCGTGTGTCACTGCCACATCCGCAGCCTCAACACAGCAGAAGCCAAGCACAGTTAAATAAATTAGACATTCCAAAAGGAGGATCCCCAGCTTTTCCTCTTGCTGCTGTTATTACAAGACAGGTTTAAGACCCCACCTACCTCTACAAAGTTTTTACCAATATCTTCACTCATAGACTAAGGAATGCAATTCAGAAGACTCGTTAAAGCTACATATATTAGTAACCATTCTCCTAATTAATTATTGGCAAGCCAGACTTAGAAACGTCTACAAATTCTGACTGAATGCTTGACAGGAATCTGTATGCAGGAGATAAACACATCAACAAAACAGGACAGAAGTGATCAAACTTGCTCACATACGTGGTATCTGCTACATGGTGAAGACATTACTTTGTTCATAACACCCTCCTTTATATGAGTATTTAGTAAGTATTTCTATTTGGTAAAAGGCAAAGCTAGGCCCAAAAAAATCCCCAAAGCACCCAAAATCAACCCAGGTTATTGTAATCCCGAAGCCCATTACAGAAACCCAGGGCTCCTTTGTCTTGTATGATGCACTTACCTGGCTTTTAAAGGTTGCACAGACACTGCTAGTTCTGGGAAAATTTTGACAAGCTTAACATGTACCCATAAATGAAAAGGAAAGATTGAAACATGACACAGAGATGCACATGGCTGCTTTGCCAATCTGAGCCAATAATACCAAATGAAGAATCAGAGGAGTAATTAGATAACTGGTGTCATGCAGCTTGGTGAGGAGGGGCAAAGCTGTCAGTTTCTATCACCTGTGGGCTACGGAGTGCAAGAGATTAAACATCTCTGGCAGAGTTACACCAATCTGGACAGGTTCATTGGCCTGTGAAGATGGGAATACTGGTGGGCTGCTCTCAGAGCTGGGTATCCCACTCAGACCAGCCCATGGGTTTGGGTGAGCTGTTGTTCCACCCTGGATTGCAAGACAGCATGGCAGAGATGGATTTCCACTTGTTCAGGCCTTACCATAGGAAAGCTGAGTCCTGGCATGGCTAATGACCAAGAAGGAACTAAGTGTGGCTTCCATAAAGCTTTGAGCAAGGGTAGAAAATACTAATTCTATTTCATTTTTTTTAATGCAGTTTCAATGCGTTTTATTCGGAAGAGCTATACTATGCGGCTGTAGAAAAAGGCAACTGATGAAGGCATCCTTTCATTTTCTGCACTGTTCTAGTGGTTTTCCAAATTTCCAGTTTTGGAGTAGTGTCCTGGGTTCAGCAGTAGCAGTCATTTTTATCCTTCGTAGGGACTGGTGCAGTGCTGTGTTTATGACTTTCGG
>WYDI02022917.1:0-42218 GCA_009867235.2 Psittacus erithacus
CGGGTTGGGGTTTTTCTGTGTCGTGAGCTGGGTTATGGCCTTCAGTGGGTGGGGGGAGGAGGGGGGGGGGGAGGGGGGGGGCGAGGGGAGAGAAAGAGTGGCTGCATGGCACTGAGTTACTGCTGGGCTTAAACCATGACAGCAAATAATTTCCTAACTTGTATTTGACTATTATATTAATGTGAGAGAAGCCGTAAGTCCACCTTTGTAACACTTGAGCAGAAAAATGAATGGAACTACAGCTGCATGTATTATCCTGCAGATGTGTGGCAGATATTTAGCAGATAAATCAACTGCTATGGAAAGAGAAACAGTTCTGTATGTCTTAGTCTAGTTGCTGCAGCAAATGAAACGTGTGCCATGAACCCATGATTCAAAGACGAGAGAAGGACTGAGTGTGAGGTTATCCCAGTGGAAGGACCAGATGGGAGGGAGAGAAAGCCCCCCCTTCAAACAAGTGAGCATTGTTTGAAGTGTCTTTCTTCCATATGCCCATAACATCTGAAAGGAAAGCTAAAAAGAAAATAATAAAAAATAATTAACAAAAGCATTTTATAGGTATTATACTAATGACGCCAAGTTAGGAGAGTATGGAGAAGATGTTCAAAGAGGTGTGCTGTGAGGTTGCACTGTTGTGAGATGAAAAGGAGGAGTACGGCATCAATCATCTGCTGTGGCCAGTGCACAAAATTCACCCAGGTCGTCTTTCTTACTGCACTTGGTTTCCCTAAAAAAACAAGTTAGCTTTCCTCAAGGCTGTACTGCCATTTCACAGAAAGCAAAGATACAGCTGGGAATAATTGCTTTAGCTTTCAGTTTTGAGTAGGGTTTTTCTTTTTGTCTGCCAAGCAAATAGGAAAAGCACTTGTACTAGTTTAACATACACTACTATCTGAGAAGAAGAAAATTCAATAGAGATGAAGATAACTTCATCTTTGTCACCAAATAAAAATATATATTTGATCCAATCTATGGTAAATTTTCTTTGCAGTTCTTGAGAAATACAAAAAAATCTATATATCACACTCTTGCCCAGTACTTGATATTAGCCTTCAGTTTCTCCCTCTGTCTTACTAACAACAACACAGACTTTTGTATCAGCAAAGGTAGAATAGCAGAATTTCCCATGCACCTTGTTTTACAATTTGCTTTGACATGAAGTGAGAAATAACTGAGCACAACCTTTACTACAATAATTGGATTTTTGCCATCAGGAAAAGCTTGTTACAATTGTCCCCTGAGAAATAATACACTTTTTAGATTTTGCTTTATAGAATCCATTCTTGGTAACCTTAGAGGGCTCAAATTCCAGCGAGAGAGATGTGATGTACGTGGGCTGGATCCTTCCCCACCTGAGTCAATTGTCTGTCATAGTTCTGTCAATAGTGCTGGTTGGTTTACACCACTACAGCCTAAAAATCATTCGTGAGACATCTTAAAAACACAGACTAATTTTAGAGCAGTCTCCTTTGTCTTCCTCTTTTTATCTTACTTTCTTTTTTTCTGTTGCTTCAGGTCATACAGTTTTGTTAGAGGTTTTTCTCCCTTTGTGCAACTTCCTTGAAGAATTATAGGAAAACATAATTAATTATAAAATCTGCATGATTTTTCACCTGAAATCATGTCAGTTAGGCTATAAGTGTCAGATCCTAACGATGAGTGAGCTGAGGATAGGAAATTCCTTTAGTTTTAGGATTACAAGTGTTTTAAAATTGTCTGTGGTGCTTCTGTCCATCATACCTGAGCTCCACTGATCCAAGAAACTGTGTAATTATATGCATCTCATTAAACATGCAAATAATCTAGATTTCATTAGTACTACCAAAGATTACTTTGCTATAAACATTGATTATCACCTACAGGTTGTTCAAGGTCTATTTTGGCCATTCTGCAACCTGCAGTTGAAGTTGAAATGAAACTAATACTAAAAAATAGTAAATTTGTTGCTTCAGATTTTGTTGTTGTACAAATCTTATGCCCTTACTAACATTGTTGATACTTTCCAGAAATTTGAGTACCTGAAGAGTAAAAAACCAATCATGTATTAAAGTATATTTTATCAAGACTCTTATTTAAAGTATTTGAGCTGTATTTTAAATAATAACACCAAGGAGGCCATTATGTAAAGGTTGGATTATTATTTTTAAATATAAGTAGTGAATTTTTTCAGCTAAGACTGCTGTATGTAAACAGTTAACAGAGCTACTCAATGTGAGCTAAGGGATTAAAATCTAGCTGCAAGGTGTCTGTTAAGACAATGGGTCATAATAGCGTATGGAAATATGAAAAAACAGTAGAGAATAAATGTGCTTCAGTCTCTGCCTCTGTTACCACTTGAGTTTGCCTTTTTGGCCAGTGCAGTGATGGGAAGGAATCAGCAGAGAGAACTCCAGAACAACTCCCTCTCCAAGGAAAGCCATTTTGGTGAAACTATGCTGGACATAAAAGACTGGGATGACTTCCACAGCTGTACCATCTGTACTTGTCGGGGCATAGCTGCTCTACTAGGGAATCCATCCAATAGTAAACAGTAAATTTCAGACCAGTGTTAGAGTAGCAGAAGGAAAAGACTCAAAATGGATTTCCGAAAGAGGCCACAGGAACATTGAATGTGAGCATCACCACAGATGAGCTATTCATGTCTCCAATGTATTCAACAGATTGTCTTTTCAGCATCACCAGTATCATATGAGGAATAATTCTGTTTCAGAAAACTGCATACAAAAATTATAATTGTATAGTGTATTCTTGGACTCTCCAAATAGCAAGTTCTCTGCAAATTATCAGCTCTCTGAAATATTTGAGTTTTCAGAAACTTACAGCCATCCGAGTGAATTTCATGATACACATACCACATTCACACCTCTTCCCCTTGGAGCTATCATATTAAGATACCAGGTAGTCTACCCGCTTCCCAAGAAGGATAAGACCCTTGTATGCAACCCGCCTTCCCACCCTGGGCAGTCCCAGCAAGTTGGAGGGTGTTCACCCAACCTATTCAGGGACCCTTCGATGAACAGCACCACGCTGATAGAGGTTAGTGAAACCAGTCTACCCGCTTCCCAGAAGGATGAGACCCTTGTAACAGACCCACCTGCCCTCCATGGGCAGTTCCGCCAAGTCGGAGCGTGTTCACCCAACCTATTCAGGGACCCATCAACGAGCAGCACTTGAGGCCAAATCCCCTATAATCAGTTTCCAGAAACATATATTGAGAAATCTGTTACTTGTGACAGGATACAGGTTCAAGATAGCCAGTGACAATGACTGACTGCAGAAACAGATTTGATTTGCAATAACTGATTGGTGATAATACTAAATAGCTAGCAAGATGTTAGTAAATGCACGTAACACAGAGATCTTACCCAATAGGCGTCCCTATGGGAGGGAGAAAAGAAATCCATCCCTTCAGCTGATCCCAGATGTTTCGATGGGGGCTTCTTCCTAAACATCTCCCTTCTCTTTCTCCAGTTTATACTATTTCTTTACTTTTAGGTGGAGCTTGAGTTACTCTAGTCATACATAATCACCCTTGGCACTGTTTCCCCAGCTGACAATCTCGAGTCCTTTAGAAACTAGTTGACACAAGTTCCTATCAGACATTCATCTTCTTGAGGGAGCAGGGTCGCTGATTTTAAACAATGTGTTTCGGTTACCTATTCTATTCCGTGTTGCAGTTTAACCATCAAGGACAGAACATATCTGTTCCCTATTCTGAGTTAAGACAATACACAGTTTAACTAGGAAGAACAGAACATATCTGTTCCCTATTCTGAGTTAAGACAATGCACAGTTTAACTAGCAAGAACAGAACATACCTGTCCCCTATTCTGTGTTAGGACAATGCAGTATTTGAAGAAAACTTAACTCTTTCCTTGGTCCGTTACTATTAAGGACATTATAATGAGCGAAATTTGGCTACAGGACACGATTTCATCACCATTGCTGAGACAGCAGCTGCAACCGACCTTTCTTGATGGCAACTATGCCATTATCTTTACTCCTGATAACAGGGATGAGCCATGGTATCTCTGTACCACTCTACTCCCCATTTCAAGGATATTGCACAGCATTCTTACAGACCTTGTCTGTTTCCCTGGAAGCAGCAACTGTGTCTCACCTCGAGAGCAGCAATTGTCGAAGCTGCTCTAAAATTACAGCCTCTGAGCTGAACTTTGCGAAGCCATATTTCCTCATTTTCCCCAATTTTGATTATTTTCCTACAGGAATCAATAGCAAATAGCTACCACTGGCAGTGGCAGGATTGGACCTTGAATTATTAACCACACAGGATAATAAGAACCTGTTTTATTTAAATACAACCAATGTGAGGTTGGAGGTGTGAAGCAGTAGTCACAAGCCATTTTGAGTTGAGGGAGATACATATTGAGTTCAAATTCCTTGTACTCAAAGTCATTTTGAATTTACTTCAGACTTTGCTTAACCTTCTTTTCAGTGCAATACAAATGTCTTGATAGACTCATTAAAATCTGGAAAATGGGAGAGAAAATCATAAGATCAGAGACTCATGAAAGAGTGGAAATAAAAATCTATAACTGAAGTCACAGAGTGGATCAGTGAGAATTTTAAGTTTCAATTTCTTCATTTTGTAGGTTTATCGCATACTGTTCACCATTTTTATGTAGTGAACATACACATTACAACCTATTTATTCAGGTTTCTTTTTGCATGATCTTCCCTCTGCCATTCTATTAGTGTAACTCACGATGAATACCCCTATGATGTCTTTGATAGAAGACCCAACATTAGTAAATCTTTGAGAAACAATGCTTCTTGTGTGCTCCTTTTGATATGTTACTTGGAGGCCAAATGAGAAGAGTACTCTGATTTGGAGGAATCCCTTATGAGCTAAATGGCCGTCTCATCTTTATAGAAAAAAATTGCAAATGCACTTTACCCCGTCAGGGGATACACATTAGTTTGTTTTTCAGAATGCTTTTCTGATTTGCTGCTCCACACCATGTCTCATAAATGCATATTTCAACTATCTGTTTTTGTCTACAACCAAATGGACAGTACAACTGGCAGCATTTTATTTAATGCTACACAACCCTGCCAAAATTGTTTTCCCCTATCTGTTGTACCACTGCAGTAAAACCTTGGCCCTTATCCTTAAGAGTATCTTGAAATGTGATTTTTATTCTGGTGAAAAGAGTTTTGGTTGAAACTCTTATTTACACCCCAATTTGATAGAGAGAAATTGAGATTTTCCTTATCATGATTGTACAGTCTGAAACAAATTGCTTCAGATTATGATTCCCTCCACTTTAAATTGTTCCATTGTTTAGACTAGAACTGACTGACAGTTTCTTCATTTATCTTTTGTAGACTGAGGCTGCAGTGGACATATTTGAGACATTAGGCCGGCACTGATTTGTCAACCTTGACCTTCTGCCACATTAGCTCATTGCAAACCTGACATTCTTCATTTCTCAGCCATAGATTTTTTTCTGAGCCCTCTGAGCCAATATTAGCTGCCACTGTTTATGTGAAAGCTACATGGACGTGTATCAAAAGCCATCATAGAGTGGATTTTTTTTTTTTTCACGTTGGATCTCTATTCACCAACTTGTATTCTGTACCAGAAACACACATCTCATCATTCACAGCTCATGACAAAATTTCTTATTCATCTTAACTCTGAGTTATTTTATAGACTTGGTCTGGCTTAGTAGCAGCTTCTACAAAACAGACAGGCCTACGCTTGAAATACAGTCCATTGAAATTAGCAGTGAGTTCTTCTTTAGTGATCAGAAATAGCCTGTGCTGGATATACTGGTGGTGTCTTCTAAAAATTGGCTTTCATCAGCTTTATATTTAAGCTTCATTTTAGGAGAGAATTGTAGTTGTTGGTGCTGAAATCTGAGAAACCTGTCTTACAAGTTTGCAGCTAATACAAGCGTATAAGTACTTCCATGAGTGCTGGAAGTTGATCCCATGTTCATTTTAAATTGGATAAAAC
Source organism: Psittacus erithacus (assembly GCA_009867235.2). NCBI lineage: Eukaryota > Metazoa > Chordata > Aves > Psittaciformes > Psittacidae > Psittacus > Psittacus erithacus. The sequence continues at coordinate 5,984 of WYDI02022917.1, forward strand.
TAACCAGTGTTTCAAAGCCACCTAGGGAGGTAGCCAGCACGGTCTCATCAGCTTCTTGTCACCAGGAAGCTGGCCTGTTCTTCATAGCAATTTCTAGCAAACTTTGCACATTCAATTCTTGGGCCTCATCCTTGGTCCTAGTGGGAATTAATACCACTGGGAAATTCTCACAGCGCTTGCCCCTTTGAAAGGAGTGACCCACTGAAAGTTGCCTTTGCAGTTTCCTTACAGGTGGGAAACCCATGGGGAAGAAAGGCATTATTGCAGAAACAAATCTTTAAAAATGCTACTGCTTGAAAAGAAGTTTGTGGGTAGATTATGCAAACCCAAAACATTTGGGAATCAGATGACAAGGGAACATGAAAACAAAGGTGCTGATTGTAAGTGGTGGGAGAAGCAAGGCAAACCTCACCCGATCAGGGAGATGCTGTCAAATCCTGGTGTCTCATTTTCAGTTTACAGATTACTTTTCAGTTCTATAGAATTTTTTGGCTTAGTTAGTGCTTTCTTTTTCTTTGTCCTGTGTTTGTAGAGATCTTTGTGACCTAGTGGGCTTATGCATGGTTGTTTAAGTAAAGATCAATGAAGTATTTGAAGTAATGCAATCTTTAACAGAATAACAATCCTATTGAAGTCAATGAGAATTTAATATGTATGTGAATATGTATATGAATGTAGCGCTAAAATTGAGTATTTAAAGAAATTTTAATCAGCCACGTAGGAGGCCTTAGGAGGCCTTTTTCCTTCACCTAGAATAAGCATTGTGTTTCATACAGTGGCAGAAATCCAAAATGAAAGCAAGGGTCATCTCCTTTAACTTGCATTACTGTTTCATAAACTGTTTACATTTAGAGTACTTCATCTCTTAGTGTAGGCTGATCTGACAAAACGCAACAAGGCTTATATGATAATTACTCTTTGCTGATTAAAAATCACAAAAATAAACCAAGCTGCCTTTGATGAAACGCTTGAAATTATTTTAATTCTTTTAACAACACTCCTGCCCGGCAAAGTCTTGCAAATTTCTAGGCTTCTGCAAGCAAAGGTCATGAAACGAGCTACAACTATTGCACAGATGTGGGGATTTCAGTAGCATTACCCAATATCCAAGTTACAGTTGCTGATTCTGATTTTCTTGAGTGGCAGTGACTAGAATTATTTTTTCATAGTCTGTGGGAGAAAAAGGTAAAATTATAATGTCATAAAATTTTGTTGGGACTAGTGTGAACAATTTTGAAGCCAGGAATAGCTCTCAGAACAGAGCCAGAATTTTGTGCTTGTCAGGGGGGTTGAGCAATGAACTGCAACACAAGGAGTTGCTGCTTGCTACTTTTAGGGTAGCCTTTTGTAATTGCAGTTCTTATTTATGAAGAGACACAGTTAACATGCTTTTTTCTGCTCTGTTGCTATTCTTAGGGATTGTTAGATGCCATGTAGAAACTCACCAACATCTTGACATCTTGTTTAGATAAAGAAAATAGAACATCTGTCTTTGGAAAACTGCAAATAATACAAGAAGATAAGATAATAATGAGATTTAAGTGAGAATCAGGAAATAGTTGGCAGTTTACAATAGTCTAAAATCAGACTGACTTTCAGATAGCATGAGGTTTGGGCATGTCCAGAAAAGGAGTTTCTTATGACTCTGCACTTACTGTAACAATAAAGTGTTGATCTTTAGCAAGTCTGAGCCATCTCCATAGTCTCCTTCCCTGACTGCTAAGATCTCTGAACAAATCCCACAGCTAAGGGGACAAAAAAGTAATGTTTTCCAAGTTGAGAAGAATTCTTCTCACCCAACAGGGCAAGCCATGGAAGAAGTCATTCTCACCAACTTTTTGTCTTCAGTGCAGCAAAGACCTCATCCTACTGCTAGAGCCGGAGAAAGCTGTCATTATTTGATAGGCATTTGTTTACATGTAGCAGGAAGTGAGAATGATAATCCCCCTCAAGAGCATTTCACATCTTTTTTTCAAACTCCAAACTGCATGTTTTTATACTTATTACAGCTGTATTCCACGTGAGACGCAGGTGAAGCCATGTGACATTTTACTCGTCTCTCATACTACAGTAACTGTAATTAACGTCGAGTTGTAAAGTACCAGAGAATTAGAAATAGCACAAAGTAAATTCTTCCTATAATGCTTTAATATCACAGCTAATAGCTCTAGTGTATTCCTTGTAACTCAGTTCAGCCTAAACTGATAGTTAATTGGATTGTCACAGTTACAAGGGTATGTATTCAAACATGTCTAAACTTCATAAAACCTCCTGGTACAGACAGAAAGACAGTATTAAAGCAAAATCAAACCTAAACTTTCAAGCATGTTTGTACAGCAAACTGAATAAGCATTTTTCCTGGTCTGCATGAAACTTGTGCAATTTAAATGCTGTTATTATTTTTGTCAATGTGCAAGCAAACTCTAGTACTAGTGAAAAACCTAAAAATATATTTTTTTTTTTAATAAAACTTATTAAAATGGGTGGCATGAAACTGAAGTATTTCAGCTGGAATATATACACCGGGGAAAAGCAAGATCTTGAATATTCACATTACAGCTCATTGAAAAGGCAATGGGCTATGCAACAAGATTGACAACAAAGGGAAAAATGATGAGGAAAATTGCCTTACTTATCTGCTAGAGTGCTCTTGACTGCCAACTGTAATTTTATGGTTCATTATATAAAAAAATACCATTAATGTTAGTACTTGTGTATCATAATCATGCAAAGAAGGGAAAAAGTTCATTGAAATGTGCTCCATTTTTAATCAAGACACTATAATTGTGTGTTTTTCAGGCATCATCAATTTCCATCAATTTTACTGCTGCAAAAATAATGTGCTGCTATAGCTCTTCCACAGGTCAATTCTCACACAAAATACATCGACTATAGGGATGTAAACTGTAAATAAACAGTGTGACAATTTATCTTCTCTGATATTACTTGATTCATCATGAGCTTTACGTTGATAAGAAAATGGAATTGCTGGGTTTGAATTTTGTGGCTCACTGGATAACTTAGAAATTGCAGAAACTTTGACTATATAAATGTTGTCATATGAAATGTTAGGCGAGCCAATATTACGTATGAATGTATTTGTCAACCTACCTGTGTGCTTTCAGTAGTTTTGAAAATCACAGAAAAGATAAAACTGTCTGAAACAGTGGCAGGCTCTGCACTGGAGTGTGTTGCATGTCTTATGATAACCATCTCCACCCAACTCTGACCATCAGAGATTTTGCGTTCCTCACACCAAAGGGAAATGGCAGTCTTGCTAACACAAATACCCCATCTCTTTTTTAAAAAGGTAATGTAGTGACACATTTGAGTATGCAGAAAGTTTAGTGCAGAATCAGTTTTCTGAAGTAATGTATTATTCCAGTAGAATGCCAGTGAACAAGTCTACAGCAGAGCCTTAGATCCAGTGCAATCCCAGAGCAGCGTCCCTATCCCAAGAACTTTCTACTCAGCAAACTAAGATGATTCCTGGATATATTCTTATCTAGGGAATGCTCAGACTTTTTTTAATCCATGATTCTGTGATTGAGACTGACCTTGAACAACAGCTACTGTTTCTCCTGGGAATGTTCTCTGACTTTTGAAGCCGGGGTAAGTTAAATTTTGTTTAGAAGTTACAACTGGCCAACAAAGTATAAGAATTTCATGGTAGCTATGTTATTAATGCTCTTAAAGGCTGGCCTTCATCTGCTGGCGCAGAACACTGAAAAATAACTGATGCGTTTTATGGGCAAACTGTTGTAGCTGATCTTTTATCCTATTGAACCATCCCCTTTTTGCAGAACTACTACTGGTATTCCTTTTCAAACTCACTCTTGTAATCTTTATCTAAATTTTTTGCAGTGCAATCTGCATATAGATACCTGAGACTTGAGGGTAGCTTTCTGCAGAGGCCAAGTGCTGCCTTTCCCCTGCAGAGAATCCCAAATGCACTGAGTCCCTGTTCCCTGTGTTCTTCCTGGGGACCCTGCAGAGTAGGCTCCAGCACCATCCACTTGGGCAAAGCAAGTGGGGCAGCTTTAATTTTTATTGGCCTTATAGATTACTTTGCAGCTTTTGTTGCATTATGTGAAAGGAGTCAGAAAGAAACATGTTTCCTCCCTGTTCTCCACCTTTCAATAGATATCTCTCCTCAAATAAAGCAAGAAAAGCCCAGTACAATAGAAAGGGCTTCCAGTGGGTAGCTCATGTTAAGGCAAACAGATATAAACCCGGCATTAATTGGATGATATATCCCTGCAGTATTTCATCTTTACTAGAATAATACACTATCAGATTTGTGTTGCTTTGATGATATGTGACTTGATAAAAGAAGGTCAGCTGTCAAAACCCCAATCCAGTGTCTGAGGCACTCAAAGTTTTGTTGGGGAAAGTTCATTTTATTCCTAAACAATGCATTCTTCAACATAGTAAAGGATGATAAGACTGAAGCTGAGAGGCTTCATAGAGGCTGATAAGCCCTCCAGCAGTCACATTGCTTAGCCAAAGGTGGTAGGACCCAGGGCCCTGGGAACAAAATGCAGTCTGTCATGGATGACTTCACTCATATGGAAAGAAGTAATAGCATGTTTATTGATATAAAATAATGATTTAACAAAGTTTTATAGTAAATGTGGCAGACGTTTAACAAGATTCAGTTCCTAGGTGCGCTTGATTATTTATTGCATAGATGACAGGATTAGACATAACTGTCAGGGAGATCCTCCCATTGAGTCATGAAGCTCAGAAATGATCCTGTTGCAGATCATTCCTCCTTCTCAGGTATGGCTGGATCCAGACTTCATCCCAGACTTGGTCAACAGTTTATGTCTAAAGGATTACATATGCAAAATCAATCAAGCCTGAAATAGCTGATATAATACATGTATTTATGTTTATTTTCAGATAAATGCTACTTTGTGCATAATACCTTTGAAGTGGAACCTTTCTGTGCAGGCGCTGAGAAGCTGAGTAGTAAGTGGTGGAGAAGACTCTGCCTTCTAATGTCGCCGATAGAAGTGAATGTCTGGGATAACGTTTTGCAAACCTCACTGTAAAAACATGGCATTATTCATAGTATATGATTAGTCTTTCATGCTTTCCTTGTTATAAATATGTAACACATGCTACAGTGCAGAATGTGATAATATATTCTAATGTGATCTTTAATGCTGATATTTAAAACCCTGTTCCTGAATACAGAATCATAGAATAGAATAGTTAGGGTTGGAAAGGACCTTAAGATCATCTAGTTCCAACTCTCCTGCCATGCCCAGGGACACCTCCCACTAAACCATGTCACCCAAGGCTCTGTCCAACCTGACCTTGAACACCGCCAGGGATGGAGCATTCACAACTTCCCTGGGCAACCCATTCCAGTGCCTCACCGTCCTTACAGTAAAGAGCTTTTTCCTTACATGCACTGTTTAAATTTCTTATGAATCTATGATTTTTCTTGTTTTAAAGCATAAAATCTTTTAGGCAAAAATTAGGCTTTATGTCAATCTATTTTTACCCCTTTCTTCAGCTCATCTATCTACATCTAAATATTTTCTTCTTTCACAGAAAAATGTTTCATTCTAAAACAATGAGTGCTGCAGTTTGTGCATGTGCTCTCTCTTGTTGGTAAGTCAAAATACAAACACTGGGATAAGATATTCTCATTTGTTTTCTGTTCCAGCTTTTAAGTGATACGTTAGGAAGCAATCATAATAAAGAGGGAGCTGAAGGAGCTGAAGAAATTATTTCTCAGTGAGACAGCAGCCTGCTGTTATCTCTAATCTAAGAGGCACTTGGATAGAGGTCATCTTCTGATCAATGAAGTGAATTTCATTTTATGATGCTGAAAACAGAGAGAGAATAGTACAATCAAGTGCTTTCAAAGAGAAAGCAGAAGCAGTCAGAGAGTGATGGAAGAACCATAACAAAAATAAACAGATTTATTGCTGTATATAGCCTGTTTTACAAGGACTCTGTAGTGCAGAAAAAGGATACTACTTTAGCCCCTCAGATATACATAGTATTGCCAAGATTTATAATCACTTTACCTGCCCAGGACAGTATTGTGGATAAATGGGGTTAACACAGTGCACTGCTACATTCAAAGATTCTCTCTCATAAAGGATAGTTTCCAAGCTGAACACTTAAGCATGTAATGCAATGTGACTTCTGTGAATACCCATGCACAAAGAACGCTGACAGCTTTTCTGTTTTACAGTCTCCAGAAACTCCAAAACAACTGAGTCTCTGCCCTGTGCACTGGGCTCTGAGGGGCTGGCTTTCTGGCTACCTGTGGTAGTTGCCCATGTTTTGTTTTTCAAGTGCAATTTGACTTGGCCAAGTTTTACTCAAACCACTGTCAGATGTGACTTTGGGTGTGAAGAGTGTGAATTGCAAGGCCTGATTAAAAAGTTTAGTCCTGAAGTTTTATAGTTAGTTTGAAATATTAAGCATAGACATGTTGTCATAGTAATTATGCAAATATTGGATGTACAATCTAGCCTGTGCCTGTAAGCTTTAAAGCAGTCTGTTGTTCTATTCAAGAACTGTGGAAAGAGAAAGAGCATTCATTGCACTTTGGAGACTTTGCCTACGAACGGCTGTCCAGCAAGAAGTTAAAAATACTTTTCCACAAAAATACTGAATTTCATAATAAGCACAATTTGTGCGAAATAATCCGTTAGGTAGCAATCTGGATAACTGTCATGAGAGGAAGCAAGATAACCCGTGTTGATAGAAGGAAACAGATGAGCAAGAAGAAAAGATTGTTTAAATATAGAAAAGGATAAGGAAGTTTAAGAAATGTACATACCAGGAAATAGGCAACTGTACATCTGTCACAGTGCATGGGGAAATTGTCTGTTTAACTGAGCGTCTGACTTAATGTTTTGTGTCTGTGCTATTGATTATAAAAGAAAGTGGGACTGGAAGTATTCAGTGGCTAATATTTTAAGAGTGAGATTAGACCTATGCTTGTATCCTGTGCAACTGTGGACTAAAAGGCATTGCTCAGCCAATGATGGCAATAAAGGGGATGGTTACATACGATCATAAATCAGTTACAGAATGAAAGTGCAAGAAGAGACACCTAAAATAGGAGAGCAGCAGCATGCAAAGAGCCCAGAATTTTAACTGATCTGTTGGAGGGTATAGAAGGAAGGAGCAAGAAAAGGTGAAGTATTCTGCTGGCAGTGAAATGTAGAAACAAACCTCTACATTTTTAATGCCTCATCCAAAAAATAGGGACTGCTGCATATGCATATTTGAAAAGACACTGTTTGCCCCATGTAGCAGAGCTTTTCTTTAAAAAACAAACAAAAAAAACCAAACAAAAAATAAAACCCCAGACTTGCTGATTGTTGATTGTGGTGGATGCACAATCAATGGAAAGCCAAAGAAAGCCCTTGCTATCAGCGTGGATTAATCTGGAATTCCCGGGCATCTTCAGATCCTTGGCATCAAAACACTAGTTTGCATCCAAAGTCTGAACAGTGACTCAAAGTATTAAGGAGTTCATAAAACTACACAAGCAAATGAACTAAAATACTTCCAATTTCTATGGCTTGAAAACTTCAGAAACGATAATTGTGCTGGAAGTCTTTGATCTCAGTGTTACACTTCTGTCGCCTTTTAAGTCAAAAGCATAAGGCTATTCCAGAGGGACCCTAAAATGTCAAGTGTTAACTCCCTATAGCCACATTCAAGGTACATTAGCTGTTGACCGTTAGGCGCTGAAGCATGTAACCATGTGCAGAATGTTTTCTTATTGAAGAAGGTTTCACACAGATGAGCAATCATACATTTTAATTATCAATTGTTACAACTGAGCAGGAGTTAAAATGGTGTTAAAGTTACATGCTAAACAGCAGTGTATGTATGTTATTTCTGGAGCTCTCCAAAGGAGGAAGCTGGTGAGGGGCTTGGACAGAAGGCCAGGAATCTCTGCCTGCTCCTGAGATGCGAGTTTAATGCTGTAAATAAATTGGTACCAGTGCCTGCCTTCATACAGCAGAACTGGGAAAGAAAAATGGAAAGGGCTGCATTTATATGACTTCTTGTAAAATATTCATTTATGTGCTGCACTCAAAAAGAATCGATCTCTGGAGAGCGTGAGGTTTCTCCATCTCAGTCAAATTAGATTAGAGGCAAGAGCTGAGTGGGATAAAATGTCACGGGGATGGCAATGGGGTGAAACGGTGCAGGCATGTGCTCACCTCTGATTCTCTGAATAGAGCAGGGAGGCTGTTATTAAGGGCTGAGGCTGCAGCAGGACCAAGGCGTAAGCTTGCCCGTGACCAAGTGTCTCTGGATTTTAATTCCAGTATGCAGCAAATTGTTGAAATCTTTTTGCAGATTTAGTCTTCAGTGACTTTTGTCTGTCAAATTATAGCAAGTTTAAATAAGGCTAGCACTGAGGGAGTTCATTCCTTTGTTTACAGTACTATTTTCACTGTGTGGTGAAGAATGCATCCATGGGCATGGTGGGATTTATGCTTTGCTCCTTCATGTATGTCTGTCTCTCCTTACCATTGTCACAGAAACTGTGTGTGTTACAACGGTGATACACAACTCTAGAGCTTTGCAAGGGACTGTATGTAGCTGACTTGACTTCCTTATTTCAGCCTTTCAAACATCAGTTGTTGAGCAGTTTCCTTATCAGTTGGATTTCTCCAAGGTCTTATGTCCCTATGCCAGGGGCATATTTACCTCTGTGCCAGGATGTGGGATGTGATGTGGGCCATCATGGCTAGCTTGCCCATGCTTGGACTGACCAGCCACACTAAACCAGTGTTTTTGTCCAGTTAAAATGCTCTTTGAAGACTTTGAGTGAGAAGCGCTATTGTGAATGGTGCTCTTTCAGTCTTTCTTTGATGTTAAAGAATCTGGAAATGTTTTTAACAACAGACTTTTACCTAGTTAAACTGAGAAATATCTTCTATAATGTTTTCAGCTACTTCTGACAATAATATCTTTACCTAGGGAGCAAAGTATTCATGATGATGTCAATAAAGACAGCAGCTTTGACAGCAGTTTTATTTCTCAGTATAGATGTAGAGTGCTGAATACTACCTGTATTATCAATTGGCTAATGCTTTCCATGAGAAAGATGTCTCTTTAGAAAGCTGTGCCTTTTATGAGTGTCATCAACTGCTGTCAGGCTTGACATGTCTGCGTTTGACTGAGGTTTTTGTTGTTTTTTAAATTTGTGATAAAATAAGTATTTTCTGAGAAATGGATGTTGAAAAATGTGTGATGTTCAAACATAAACTGCTTCATTTTGCTGTTTTTCTGAAAGCTCTGAGATCCGTGGAGGAAAAGATACAAGTAATCAGAGTGATTTTTCCATTCTTTTGGTATTAAAACAGAACAGGTACAGTTCATACAGAGGCAATGACTTATTACAGCTCTAAATATCTTTCCCTTTAAAAGCTCTGGGGTGCAGAGTCTCCATCAGCCTTCCCATAACCCAAGGGAAGAGGAACAAGAGCAGTGAAGGCAGTGAGTGCAGGCAGGCATCTGTGAGCACACTGCACGTGCAAGTGTATAATATCGTGCTAACAAGAAATGACTTATTTGCAAGTTTGAGGAGTATTTATTTTTTTCACACCATGTGTGTGGAATTGCTATTTTCCTAACCTTGTGCAAATCAGTCCATATTCATAATTAATCATTTCAGATGCAGTCTTGCTGGATGCAGAAAGAGGGCAGGCTTACTGACAGATTTCTACCATTTCAGCTTTCCCAGTGTCTTTTGGTGAGATGACATAACCCAGATCATATGTCATGGCACACAACTGGCTTGTGTCTGCAACCACTGGCTGAGGGCCATGCTCAAGAGCAAGGAAGCATCAGTCATCCTTCTGATAGGTAACACTCAGTGTTTCCACAATGACAACCACTGGCTTGTAAGGTGCTGATGTGAAATACTGCTCCCAGTTGTGAGCCCTGGGGCTACTTGGATCAGGTGCTGAGCTGTGTCAGACCACAATGCTTAAGCCACCTTCTTTTCTGCCTATAACTCACCGGGCACACAGACTGTCTGGATGCTGTGTGACCTGTTGACGTGCCCTTCTTTTGTATTGGCACACTGAAGTAACCTGCAGTGGGGACTGGAGGGGAGCTGCTTTCATTACGGGAGGGTTCTTACTGAATATTTACAGCTGATACACAAATCACACTTATCACTAAGTGTAATAGTTCCTGTAGTTAAATGAGAGCTTTACTGAATAAATTCATCATCATCATGGCTTGGCTTCATGAACAAAGATTTGGGAAGGGCTTTACCCATGCTTACTACAAGCACACTGACAGCTAAAAACACCGATGCAGGATAAGCAGATCCAGTTGCAAAAAGCACAGTGGAAGGTCTCCTTGGGTGGTATAGGTGAGGGACTGTTCTTTCTGCATTGTCTTTTCTCCTCGAGACTGATTCTGCGTGCGTTCTCAAAGGAGACAGCAGCGTTATGTATGATGCGTCTCCAAGTCTCCCGATTGGAGGCCAGGGGAGACCACTGACTGTAGTCAATATGGCCAAGGCTGAAGTATTGTTTCAGGGTGTCCTTATATTTCCTCTTTGGGGCACTTCTCTTGTGGCAACCAGTGGCGACTGTAGAACACAATCTCAGGGAAGCGGTGATCCTCCATCCTGGAGGCGTGCCCTGCCCAGCTCAGCTGTGTTTTCAGCAACATGGCCTCAATACTGGTGACCTCTGCCTGTTCAAGGACAGTAACATTAGACATGTAATCAGTCCAGTGGATGTTTAGGATTGTACAGAGAAAGTGCTGATGGAAGTGTTCAAGGAGTTGCAGGTGGTGGCGATAGATGACCCATGATTCAGACCCATACAAAAGAGTAGACAGTACGGTGGCTTCATAGACACTAATCTTTGTACTTTTCTTCAGGTGTTTATTGCACCAGACTCTTTTATGGAGCTTTCCAAAGGCTCTGTATGCCTTTGCTATTCTGTTATCGATCTCTTTGTTGATCGTGGCATCTGAGGAAATGATGCTACCCAGATAGCTGAACTGCTGGGCTGACTTAAGCTCTGACTCGCCAATGGTGATGTAGGGATGATGGTAGTCTTCTTGTGGTGTAGGTTGGTAGAGAACTACTGTCTTCTTCAAGGTGACTTCCAGCCCAAAAAGCTCAGCCACCTCTTCAAAGCAGGATGTTAAGCGCTGCAGAGCTGCTTGTGGACAATGAGGGCGACATTGTCAGCAAAAAGCAGCTCGCAAACTAGGTAATTTAGGGTCTTGGTGTGGGCCTTCAGTCGCCTTAGGCTGAATAGGCTCCCATCGGTACGATATCGGATATAAATGCCGTTTTGTTTGTCGAAGTCTGTCGCAGCCTTTTGGAGCATCATGCTGAAGGAGGCTGTGAATAGAGTTGGTGCAAGAACACAGTCCTGTTTCACACCACTGGTTATTAGGAAGGGCTCAGAGTGCATCCCCATATCTAACTTGGCTGCACTGATATACAAATCACACTTAACACATCACTTAGTGTAATAGTTCCTGCAGTTAAATGAGAGCTTTACTGAATAAATTACCATGGTGCTAATTATATGTGGAATACTTTTGCTGTATCCAGCAATTCCTTTGACTTTACTGCAGATATAACAATGATCTTGTTTATTTTCAGAATGCTTGATAGTTCAAGAAGACTAAAGTTGTCTTGTGAGTTGTCCAAGAAGTCTTTAAAGTTGTTAGCATTAACAGCATTAACTCAATACTGAGACAGTATTATTCTTTATACTTTCTGCACATTCACAGTGCCAGTCACTGTTACCTTTGGAAATGCAAAGTCATCTCTATGAGCAATGGAAGAGGCAGGTGCAACAAATACTGTTAATATAATGGGAAAATGTTGGTTTAGTCTATAATATCCCCAAATTGATTTTTCTTTATGGAGCAGATAGCCAGAAATTTTAGATAAATTAATGCAGAATTAAAATAGCAGAGTATAACCTGATGACATTGGCCTTATTTTTGTATATTAGTCAAAACTTGCTAAGTTTACAATTTTCTTTTTCCTTTGGCTGAGTTATTTATATATGCACACAAGTATAAACTCACCCATTGGATACCTAAATTCCACAGATGCTTTATTTTTATTCACTGCTTTCTCCAATATATGCACACCCTTCAAACCTCTACAGAGCTGCATCAATTCCTGTAGTATCATCTCCTAGTTTATTGAATACAACTGGCGACTGATTGTCCCTTGATACTTCAGGAAGACCTAAAAGATTCAAGAATGCAGTTTTAAATAGGCTACAACTGTATTAAACTACCACCACATCTGAAAAATTACTTGAGATGGTTGGGAATTCCTTGACAATTTTTATTCCCACTGGAAAAAATGCTGATTTACCAAAATCAAAACCGTTTGCTAAGCGGAATTTGATTCAACATATCCAATTAAGAAGAAAAAGAAGCCAGCACAGTAGCGGGTTGACACTGTTAACTGAAGATTGTGCTTTTTCTTGTGATGGCAATTCTTCAAAATTTTAATGAACTTCTACTTTAAAAAAGTTGAAACCAATTAATTTGATTGACCTGACAAAAAAAAGAGGGGGAGGTGTTAGTGGGTGGAAATGTGAGATCACAGATTTACACCCCGTCTCATACACAATTTCTCTGCAAACTGTTGAAAACTTGTGGGACAATGAAACAAACCACACTCAGCGGGGAACTTCCCTGCCATGCTACCACAGTGCTTATACCCTTAAACCCTACTTATAGGAAACTTGGGAAATTGGGATCAAAAAACCAGCATGTTGATGACTAAGGCATAAACAGTCTGTTTTCCTCCTTCGAGGTGTCTTCTGCTTTCTTGAGAGCAGCTGGTTTCCATCCATCACCCTGTGCCAGAGTCAAGCTCAGGGTCCTGATTGTCTTTCAGCTCCTCCTTAGCATGTGCCAGCCTATCCCTGGTTCTGCTTAGCTTTGCTGGGATCTTCCTGAGAATCTCCTTTTTAGCTCAATCCTACTGAACCTCACATTATTGTGATAAACTGATACTGATCCATTTCCAATAATGACTTTGCTCAAGATATGCAATATTGTAATATCAGGATCCTGTCAAGTTAGTTTGAAAAGAGTCTGGTTTGGAGAAAACAAATATTAAGTAGAATCTAAAACTATCTTCTATTAACAACATTTAAAAAAAATCAATTTGCACTTGCACTCAATAGGGTGCAGGAAGAGTAGGAAGGCTTTATACTATGGTTTGAAAAGCCGTAGCAAATAACTTCTTCAGTAAAAGAAAAATAACCTAACAGCAGCTTTCTATGGAAATGCACAGTATTTCTCTGTTCAATGGTGCATGAAAATACATGTGCTTTGTATGAATATAGAAAAGAAGAAAGAATTTATCAACCTAACATAGATACTTCTTCAACAATTTCTATTGCTTTGGAAAAATTATTCTTTTTTTGACACAGTTTTACTGATCTGTTGCCTGGTGCATAGATCAAAGATGGGAGAGGAAATACTTCATTCTGTGATAAAGAAAAGGGGAAAAAGGAAAAACTAAGCATCAAGATGTAAACATGTTTCATCTACTTCAGTTCTGCCTGAGAGAACTAGATTCAGCAGAACAGTTTTACCTTTGCAGAAGTTACTGCCATGCCTTCTACACCTCTTCTCACAAGTTTACCTATTGTTTCCTTAATTTCTTTGTATTATACCTTTCAGAAGAGAGCAAAGCATCTGTGCTCAAGGTTATACAAAACATCAAGTACTGAAGTAAGTCTGCCAGACTAAGGGGAATATTTTTAAGGGTGATATTCTGTAAATGCAATCAGGTGTTCATGCACTTCTAAAACCTATATAGAGCCTAGAGGTCTCCAAATACCTTTTAAAAGTCTGCATATGCTTATTGATAAATGACACGAATAGGTCATGTCATAGAAGGTTTTGACCCAGGATTCTCTATCCTCATCCGTTTCTGCAGGGGTTAGCTGGGGTTGACTCCAGGTCCTGGCTGTACTTGCTCTCACTTGTCTGCCAGGGGCTGTTGGACAGACGCATCTGGGGAGAAAAACATAGTTCAGAAGTGTAAGAAAGACATTCTTCTAGCTCTAGCTAGAAACTTCAGACACCTCAGCTGTGCTCTGTCCCAGGGGAGGATCAGCCCTGGAACATTTTTGATGGCTTTTTGTCCACCTTTCCTGTAATGTTAGTAATGGTAGTGGAGATGCCATGGTCTAAATAGGCCTTGCAGTTAGGATAGCTTAAACTGCCCTGGCAGTATTTGTTGCCTAATTCTCAACATCCAAGTACTTGAAGCCTGTTATCGTGTCTGCTCTGTCTGACAAATGAGATGTACATCAAACTTTAGGAAACACTGAAGTTGTTGCAACAGGAGTTTTCTCACTTTGTGGAGTAGAGATTACTCAAACATTTCCAGAAGTTGCATTTGGTACGTGTGTCAGGTATGACAGTATTATTATGACGTAAATATCAGCATCTCATTTTGATAGTGCCATTAAATTTCTCTGTAGTGTTAATAATAGACTGAGTAATCTGAGCTACTGTGTTTCCCTTTCACACTCCATAGGAAAGTCAACTTAAGATTTTGTGACTATAACTATTCTAAACTCTGTATTGTTAACACAGTGATTGCATTTAGGTTAGACTGTGTGGCACGCTTGTATAGGTTAGACTGAGTATTTGTTCTAAGAAAGGGATGAACAGAAAGAGACTTACAGTTTAGGGAAAAGATATGATTATTAATTTTTCTCTAGCAAAAAATAAAACTCATAATAATTCTTCAAAATATTGACTAGGAGCAAAAGGATAAAGCTGTCTTTTAGAAAAAATAAGATGCACGATCTATTGGGAATTATTTTACTTTGAACTCCATGGTCAGCCAATATCCTTGACCCAACAGATAGAAAGGTCATAGATAAGATAAAAAATAGCTGCTATTTTAAAAAGCAAATATAAAAGACATTTAGCTCAGCAAACCAGTATTTTTAAGCTTTGTATGCTGAAAAGAAATCCAAGAGTTTTCTGTAACCTCTTTGTCATTGGTAATGTAAACATCTTTCTTCTGATGCAAATAGCAGGTATTTTTAGTGCAGATCATATGGCTCAGTATTTCTGATGCTTAAATAATTGCAAATACATTTTCTAAAAAAGAAAATATACTGTCAGCAGGCTTTTGGGATGCACCAGGTCGTATTCAGCATCATGCCCTGGACGCATGATGCTTTCTGGGATGCCAATGCTTCTGCAGCCCACAGAGACTCTCTGTGATGTGGCTACAGCCCATTTTAAAACCCTGCCTCATACCTGGAAGCTGGGCTGCCTGGTATTTAGTTGAATTCAGTGTGGTAGCTGCTTAGTTCCCCCATCTATTTCCAAAATCCAGCTAGCAAGCTTCATGCCAAGCGTATCTTGCACACTCATCCAAATGCCATCCTTGGAGAAAGGTCTCTGCAGAGGCCATTCTACTTATTTCTGGAGCAGTTCTTAGACTGGCAATACACAAACAGAACTTGACAGGAGAAAAGGAATATTTGACTGAATGTGACAAGCCAGTGTTGTGCTTACCTCCAATAAACATGAATGCAGCTGTTGTTACTTCAGGCAATTGCTTGCAACGAATGGGAATCTGCTGAACAATAAACAAGGAGGGAAAGCAGAAAACTTGCACACATGCATACACACGCACATACATTTCTGTGATCTCTGCTTATATTTATATCTTCCTTATATTTAACACAAAGCAAAGCAGATCTTCAGGACTGAAGATCATTACTGAAATAAGGATTACAGCGTCCTTGACCATTAGGAACTCATGCCAGAGGCTGCCAATTGCAGTTACAGCTCCTGAAGGTAAACAGAAAGGATGCTTGAAAGTGAGTTTTGTGCTTTGCAAATACCTGGAGAGATGAAAAGTTGATGTGGCCTCTAATTTGTGCTGGTCATGACCCCAGGATTTCAGTCTGTAATGGAGGCCAAGTGGAGTGCATGGAAATATCCCACCTTAGCAGTCTGGTGAGTACCAATCATCTGCTTTATTACTGAGACTCTATTCTTCAGACTTCTAAATTTAATTAGTGTATGTAACTAGTCTACTTTGAGGGGGATATTGATCAGTTCTCTATCCCCAATGTTATACTTATTTCTCTGACAGATGTTAATGTAAAAGACAGTGCCTTTGTTTTATCTACTTGAATCCTCCTTCCCAATTACTTATGTTTGTGAAAAGCTATCGGCTGGAGACATATATTGGAGTAGCAGGGGTATTTTTCTTTGATTGAGTTTCCATTTGTACATTTCCCACAGCAAATAAAAACAGTTTGGAATTGAATTAAGGGGTGTTTTTTATTGGTTAATTTAATAAGTATAAAATTCACCTACTTAGTTAATGCCATACAAATGTATGTCAGTTTGAAACTTGTTTGTTATGTATACACCAGCAATGTATCTCTGATGTGAGTTGTGGTTTTCTGAATGCTATGAAACATGATTTTTTTTTAATAGTGAGCACATTTGTTTGTGTCCATTTTTACACAAAATCTTTGCACACAGGTTTTTGGAGGGATGAACAGCTTTTGGGTGACCTATTAAATGAGACCTCCCAAATCACTTTTAAAATATTTAATATTTTTTGTCTATTTAATAATATTTTGTCTAATTTATAGTTGGAGTTTTCAGGGGCATCTGCAGAAATCAGCTTACTAGCTCCCACCGAAATTCAGAATGAGGAGGCTCTCTAAAGCCTTACAGGAACATCAGATTTCCAGTAGTATTAGGAAAATAATCAGATTACATTCATTTTAGGATTAAGCAGCAAGTATGGAGCACATTTATTTACTGGATTCTGATAGCCTTACTGTGATTAAACATAATTTTCATTATATTCCTTATTTTTACAGTTCTGGCAGAATGTACACATCAGGAAAAAAAAGCAAACCAAGCACAACAGCAAAATGTTAATGCCTTGCGTGTAACAAAATGTTACACAGAGAAAAGTAAGATGGGCTTTTGGTCCTGTGGAGCTCCTCAACCCTATGGCTCTGCAGGTGGTAAGTGAAAATGATCTTTTTCTCTCCTTGTTGTTAATCAGAGATTCAGCGCAGTATCTATCTGAGTGGAATTCTCCTGGTGTACCTTAACACACCAAGACTGTACAAGAAATCTCAGTGAGTCATCAGCTTCATAAGTATTTCCCCCTGTTGTACTGCAAAGTCCCTGTCTCTGAATCACTCTGTATGTCATTAAAATGCAAAAGCCATATTCCATTTAAATATTTAACTTAACCAATCTAATAAGACAGGCAACAAGGACTGGTAAATCTCATCTACTATCATGACTATAACAGCGACAAATACTAGTAATACTTCAAAGGAAGGTCAGCACTCCAAAGAAATTACACTGGAGCCTTCAGCCGGGCATTTGCTCTCCAAAGCACGAATATATGGTGGATACAAAATTTAAGGATATTAAGTTATTTAGCTTCAGAGTTTGACTTCATGATAAACAGTGGCACTGAACTTCACAGCTTGCAGCTTGATTGCGGGCCATAAATAGTGCATGCGTGCCATATTGAATATATGACCTAATTTCCCTTATATTGAGAATCATTCTAGAATAAGAAATAGAGGAAACTGAGAATTTCTTTTTCATTTTTTCTTTTGTTTCTTTCTGTGGAAGGAAGGGGATATAGTTGAAACAGAAACTTTTTGTGAAATTTCTCAGTTTTGCTGGAAGCTTTAAAGACCAGCTCTCTGATCCAGGATGGTTTCTGCTAAAAAGTTAGCATCCTCCAAATGGGATTATTTTCCTGGATAAGCAAGAAAGATCGTTTTCAAATTTCAAATTCTTACCAATATTGATTAGCTGACTGTGCAAACCATACTGCAAATGTGTGGCATGAGAAAGCCTTGCTATTGTTCATGCACCGCAAGGTGCTCAGGTCAGCAAGCATCATGAGCTGATGATTCTCAATACACACTTTAATGAAGTCTGACATATAACTTCAGCGTGACCTTATATTGTACAAGAGCAGTAATATCATGAGTTACATCAATAAAACCTGAATAAGGTTTTTTTTCACTGAAAAGTGTCTCTGACACCTGCACCGCTAGAAATATTCATTGGGAAAAACATACCAAATGGGGTTTAGGTTTATTTTTTTGTAGGACTGGGGGCTGCATTTGGGTATATGCCACAAGAAACTAAATAACTTAAGATTTTATTTAAGAATATATAATATTAGAAACATAAGTTTAAATTGGAGTTACAAATGTAGATATGAGAGTATGCTGGAGGTATTTACAGAGGCTGAAAGGGACTGTTGTTCACTAGTACTTGGCTCACTCAAGAAGTTCTGAAGTATATCACAATGCACTAGTGGCAGCACTAAGCAGGTTTTGATGAGATGCTTTTTTAGGGCCTATGCTATATTTAAATGCTTATTTTCCTTTGGAATATCCCAGGTTATTGTCTGAGATAAGATAAGTACTTTGTCCTTTAAGAGTTCCCTGATCAGAGTACAGCAGTTGCTGTTGGTTCAAAGAAGTAATATCTGCCCAGACAAAATACAATTATACAGCTTTGAAATACTTTTGTATTTGTTTTTTTATTGGTTATTTTTTATGTGCTTTTTCTCTGGAATATGAAGTTTAGGACTAAAGTTAAATAAGTCTGAAGCAGTTTCACTTCATATGGTTTTAACCTTCTACTCTTCAGTAAAAAAAAGAGAGACTTTAACACTTAAAAGGATACTTCTCAAATGTATCCACTGAACTGTGGATATATCCCCTGTATCATTGCAAGGGAGGTGGAATTACAAAGCAGAATCCTCAAATGAAACCTGCTTTTTCCTTGAAGCCTTTTTCACTGGAAAATCTGTCCTGATATCCCCATGCTCCTGGAAGGAACCAGCTCACCAGATCTATCATGTTGCTCCACCTCAGTTGCAGGACTTCTCTCCCCACCCGCCATCAGTGAAAGGTAAATCTGGTGGAGGAATCTCCTCTGGAGAAATAGCCTCAGCTGGGCAGTTACAATGCTAGGTTTATGATAGGTCTTATTACAAACCGGGCCAAAAATCTAAATCCAAGCTCCGTCTCTGTGCACAGAATAACAAAATTTGCAGCTGTGGAGTAGAGTACTGAATGCTGCAGTGAAGCTGAGAATTACTTCACTTTTTGTTTCTTTCCTTAACATTATTGCTGGGGAAAAGGCTTTAAGAGCCTTCTGAGTGTACAGCTGGTATAGCAGTCTCACAAGTTTGACAATACCCAATGCACTCTTTAATAAAACCTGGCATGCAACTGTAGTAATCTACCTGTCTTTGCTCAACAGCAGTAGTTTTGTGGGCTACATCAATAAGGTCTGACTTAGTCTTGTCACTGCAAAGACTGTCTTTTTTTGACATCTGTATGGCTCCAAAGGTTTATTGGAAATTCATATTGACTGGTATGGACTTATATTTCTTATTTGAATACTCAATAGATTCTCATGACAATCTTCTATCAGTTGTGCATTTAAATATCTCCACATATCTAGATAATTATAGCAATCAAGTGTCCTGCCCAGAGTCTAGCAAGCAAACCCTCCCACAGCCCTCTTCTACATGAAGGGTGGAGCAGCTGCTTCACATCTGAGGAGATGAAACCAGCACACCCTAATTTCAGCAGCGCAAGTGCCTGAGCCAAATGTAGGCCAACCTCCGCTCTTCTGCTTATTAAACAACATTCATCACAGGATAGTTAATGTGGCACAGCTGCATGTGGTAAAGCTGGCATTTGTGTAAGCATAAGTAAGATATATGCCTAACCCATTTTTCCAACATCATTATTTTAGCATTTATCTATTGCTCAAACTTAATATACAAGCAGGCATTGTCATTTTTAGAGCCTTTTTAACATGCATTCTGGACACACTGAAAACAATATTTAAGCAATACCTACATATATTAAAAGACATATGCAACTGTGTTTCCTGAATTCAGTAAGAGCCACAATCTGGCTTTACCTTTAATATTGCTTCTCTACTCTCTTAATGATGCAGTTTCCATGCAGGCAAATTTTGATTTGAGCTTTGTGCATATAAATATTATTGGCAGAAGCCCTTTGTTTCACCTTCAGTAGAAAGGAAGGAACATACGTAGGAAATACATTGGCATTTACAGGTTAACAGAATCAGGATTTTGCTTTTGTGTGTGTTTTTGTTTGTTTGCTTTAAATTTTTTTCTTCCTAATCATTTGGTCAGTGGCAATTTTGGCTCATCGTGTGCTGATTTAGCTTGGCAGAAGACTGTGGAGTATTTTCATGTTACTCAGCAGCCTGTGTTGGTTGTGGGAGGGGCACAGAAAGGTTGGTATGGGTAGCTGGAATTCTGACATTGTTGTTTAGCCTCTCTCTTCTATGTTCTCTCACCATTATTCATCTCTCCTATGAAGACAGGCTGAGAGAGCTGGGGTTGTTCAGCCTGGAAAAGGCTCCAGGGACAACTTAGAGCAGCTTTTAGTGCCTAAAGGGGCTTACAGGAAATCTGGAGAGGGGCTTTTTACAAGGGCATGTAGTGAAAGGACAAGGGAGAATGGCTTTAAACTGAAAAAGGGCAGATTTTGATTAGACATAAGGAAGAAACTCTTTACTGTGGTGGTGAGGAGACATTGGAAGAGGTTGCCCAAAGAAGCTGCCCCATCCCTGGCAGTGTCCAAGGCAAGGTTGAACGGAGCAACATGGTCTAGTGGAAGGTATCCCTGCTTTTGGCAAGGGGGTGGTATTCAGTCTTTAAGGTTCTGAAACCATTCTAAGATTGTTCAGAGACACACCATGATGACCCCATCCTGACACACCAGCTGAAATGTGGTTTCCTGTGCTCTCTCCTGATGCACTGGATTTCTAGATTTTTTCCAAGCATACGCATTTGTTTAAAAGAGAATAGATTTTTCTCTTAGCATGCTGGCATCATAGGTTAGTATTTTATTAATATATCACCCAAAACCCCAAACCTGTTGTGGTACAGTTGTAAGTGTACAGCACAGGATGACTGATGGTTTGAGGGGAGGCTGGGCTGCCCATCTTGCAGACACAGTATTTTTCAGTCTAAAGGATTGAAGATTTAAACAACTCCAACCCCTGATGGTGTGCTAATATGACTATAGAATAGGGCCTAATTTATTATTCAGACACAAGGAAGAATACAATCTCTAGAGAAAGAAAAAGAAGAAATTTAGCTCTGAAATAAGATAGAGAATAGAAGAGAAAATGAAGATACAGGAGATACAATCCAAGTTCAAATAAAATATACATGCTTGTCTTAGTGCTAGTACTTCTCTCATGTCACATGTTTTGCTGATCTCATGTTGTCTTCACCATGAAAGTTCACCCACAGTAACTGTGATGCTTCTAGGTGAGTAGATATGTATGTTAGGAGAAAAAATAACACTCATATTGAAGGATGATTTAAGATTATTCTTCCACACTTCTATGTGAGATTGGATCTATTGTAACCTTCCTAAACCTTTGTTACCTTTGTAATTTAAACTGACAGGTTAAATGCTAATGCAATTGATGGGGGTGAACAACTGGTCAAGGAACAACCTGATCTGACTGTATAATGCGTCAGAGAATTGCAAAAATATGCAGGTCAGATGTAATTTTGACAGAAAATGGCTTGCTGCAGGGGTTTATGTTTCCCTGGATAGTCTTAAAAAGAGTTGGACTATAGTAAGTACCTGGCTGCTTGAAAAAAATATCAAGTTAAACTTAATGGAAAAAATCCAACTTCTCAATATCCTCAGATTTCATTATCAGTTTTTACTGGAGCTAGGATAATAAGATTATAGAATTAAAAGAAAAGTTATACCCATTTTCTTCAACTCAGCAGTCCTAATGTGCAAAGAGAAAGCAACATTCATTTCTTACCATAAATACACAGTGAAAACTACTTGGAAAAAGAACTGGTCTCTGATCATATATAGCCTGATTTGGTCCTTACCACAGCAGAAATTCTGCTACTTCAACAGACACTGGGTCATGGCAATTACTTGTAGCAGTAGGTAAAAAGACATTATCACCTCGTGAATTAATCCTAAAGTTAATGGTTTTCCACTTGGCGTAACATAGATGATTGTTGAGTGAGACTGGGATGTGAATCAAATGCCTGGAGCAGCTGCCCTCAGAAGCAGCATCCTTTTTCCAGGTGTAATAGGTATTTAAATGAAACAGTAATATCTGGGAAGATTGCAGGCAGTTCAACACAGACCGCCTTATTTTCAATTTAGGGAGTTTCCTGCAAAGTAAGGAACTCACATTTAAATTACTTAGTTGACTTGTTGAGATGAAACCGAAGCAGAGGGTAAGAGCTATGTACTCTGGAAGGGAAAGTTGGGCAACTTTCCTCATGTCTAGCAATAATCTGTGAATCCCACCTTTATTTCCTTATGCGCTTAAAAAAGAGCAGTGTTTTGGAATACAGATTAATTTGCATTTTGGATCATTATAGCAAGATGTTTACCCCAGTCAGGATTACCTAGGAAAAACCCCTTCTACAGAGGACACCATAGAAGTATCGGTTCTCCTCTGAAACCTTTCTCATCAAGAAGAGTGTTGTGAATCCAAAATTTGTCAGCAGTGACATTATGGCAATGTATTTTTGGTACCATATTGTTTAAAAGAGTGTTAGCTTGTTTGCCTTTGAACTCTGAAATGCCTGAAATTGGTCAGACTGTTGCCACTATTGAGCACTCTCCAGCTCTCTACTCCAACAAGAAGCCACAAGTAGGTAATAAAACGTACAAGAACAAAGAGAAAGAAAATAAACATAAAACTACTCCCTTCAAGAATTTAACTTATTTTTACTATCTTACCTTTTTTTTTTTTCTTTTTCTTGGAGGAAATGTCAGGGTTGAAGTTGTCCTCTTGCCTGTGCAAGTGTTTGCTGTATTCTTCATCTATATGTACGTTTAAAAGGGAAAAATAGAAATGTAAATTGCCTCACTGCTTTTAAAACCTTAAAAATAATAATGCGGTGACTACTTTATGAAATGGAACTATCCTTACTGCTTTAACCTGCAGAGAAGGTTACCATAACATTAAATCAATTATTGTACTAGACATATAAAAGCAGACAGGTTTAATACTTAACTGCAGTATCTCCCCTGAATGTTTGATTTCCAATCACCTGTGTGAAGCTCCAGCAATACAGAGACATTAGACAGCTTCTGGGGTAAGAAATGTATGTGACTAACCTGAGTAATAGGAATGAAATCTGGAATGAAGAATGAAAAATCCAGCCTTTTTAATCAAGCATTTCTTAGTTTTCTAAAGTAAAATAGAGCACAAACTACAGAATAAATATTGAATTTCAATTCTGTATTGTCATTATTGTGATACCATTTCGTTTCTTTTTCAGCTTGTCTGGAACCAGTTCAGCTTTAGCTGGAATATTATTCTCTTCCTTTTCCATCATTTTCCTTGTCTTTATATGTGTGTTTCTATGTAGAGGAAGAATAAGAAATAGAAATGTTTTGACTTTCACAGCTCTTCTAATGTCTACTACTAAACTTTATTATATATTTATTAAACAATGGAAATTGTTATTAATCTTTCTTCAGATATGTGCTTTATTATGTGACCTTGTTATAGCTAAGATTACAATCTTACACTTTGGGCTGGTAGTGATCTTGAACACCGAGTCCTTCATTTGAGAGTCCTAAAAATGATGGATTAAACAAGCGTTACGGATTGTGAAGAGCTAATATGATGATAACAGACACCATTTGTAACATAGCTGCCACGATTGCCTGGAGCAATGGGAAAGAAGTAAAAACCGTGACCTGACTCCTTTCTCTTGCCATACACATCTGTAGGGAAGGCTGGGACTCAGTTTGATAAAAGTCATCCTGGAGCTTGTGTCCTTCAGATTCTGTTACTCCCAGCCAAGCCCAACATCCAGGACAGCTTTCTGTGAGCTGTTCCTTTGCATGTGCCTGTTTAAAGGATCTCAAAAGTAAAACCAAAGCAATCTGTCCAGTTTGATTTAAAGCTCTCAGTCACTTGACAGCTTTAGTATATTGTTTCCAACACCAGAAATATTGTCCATCTGTGGTCCATAATATTTTGGTACAAAGAGTGATAAAAGCATGGAGCAGGACAAATATTTATCTTAGTGTACTTCAAGCTAATAATGATGATTTTAAATTGATTCCCTCTTTGAAATACAAACTCCATGTTTAGCTTTTTTTTTTTTTTTTGTAAAAAGAAACCAGGATTTCTCCTCACAATCAACTCTCATTTTCTTTAAGAATTTACATTCTACACAAAAAGTAATCATTATGTGCCAACAGCCCTGAGAATCTGATTTTAACTTTCACGTAACATATTAGGGCTATAACCAAATCTGGGAACTATTATCATAGCAAAATGACTGTAATGCTTCAAGGCTATAATCGTCATCACCTTTTTATCATTCATATTACCATCAGGCCCAGAAACAATGAATTTCTTTAACATTATTCTACCATAACTTTTAACTATATGCATTATTTCAACCATCTGAAATAATCCTTTATATGACACAGCAGAATAATACATTTGCTACTCACTGCACGCTAGGCTTTGCTAAGACCAGGCTAATGCAAAATCTTGTCTGTTTTGTATATCATGAAAATGCATCTATTTATCCAATTGTACTGGGGAATGACCTTTAAGTGACACATAAGGTTCATTAAAGTCTTGGAATGCTCTTTCAGTTATATCGCTGTTATAAAAGTGTCCTGCTCACCTAGTTTTGGGAGGGCTTTACTTGGCTAGCTCTCACATATGTTATGTGGAATGTATGACATAAATATTCCATGGGCTCATTATAACACTGTGCTTATGATATACCTTTCCAGTGTCCTTCCTGTTCTTTCATGAAATGTTTATTCCTGTTATATCAAGTAAGTGCTAATGCATAATACTAACACTATACACAGACCATCTTGATAAATAACTGCTTGTATGCTCCAGTGATTTTGTGCATAAACACTCCTATATCTAAGTTACTACAGCCCTAGGCCCTGAATGGATCAAATTTGTAAATACAGCACTATATTTCTTGCCTTTGTTGAAGTGTATTATCATAGTAGCACCAGCATTTATCTAGACTGTTGATATAAAGGTTCCTAGCCACACAAGCAATGCATACTGCATTACGGAATTTTGTAATAACCTGCTTGAAATATTACCAGAGATAGAGGATCTTGCAAAACATAAAGGGAGCCCCAAGGCAGAAAGGTTCCTGCTGAGTACAGAGTGGTTTGGATCAGGTCCTTGGAGAATACCACCTCTAAAATAACAAGTTTGAAGAATTTAATTGTGATTTCTTCAGTGTCAGCATGTCACTCTGAAAACTGGATGCTTTAGTTCAATGAAAAGTCTCAGCAACACAGAGCAGCTTTTTGTTTAAATTTAACCTCTTCAGAGAATTTAAAAATTTCATTTCTATAACATAAGGTATGGCCATCAGTTGTATTGTAGTGCTTAAAATAATTGTGAGTATGCAAATAGGATACAAAGACTTTGGTTCTTAGCTCAGGGGAAACTCAACCAGGAGATCTTTGCTTCCAGAATCTCTTTGGAACTTCAGCTTCCACTACCATCGAAGGCTCCAGCTCAGGTCCCACAGAGGACTCCTGTGATGTTAGGCCTGAATGAAAAAATAGTAATGCTCCAAAGCCATTAGTTGTTTCAAGTCTCCTCTGCTGCAGCACAAAGCTGTGACAAGAAAATGTAATCCTAGCAAATATAAATTTACTGGAATATTTCTAAATTTCATTCATTGTTCAAGGCTGGGTTGGACAGAGCCTTGGGCGGCATGGCTTAGTGTGAGGTGTCCCTGCTCATGGCAGGGGGGTTGGAACTAGATGATCTTAAGGTCCTTTCCAACCCAAAATATTCTGGAATTGATTCTATGATTAACTAACTTATTCAATGATTAAGGAAAAGGGATTCAGATACACAGGATTCAGGCATAGGATAAGGGACAGTTATTCTTGTACTGAACAAGCAAAAAGTTACTGGACTTTGGGTCTAATTTTTCTGTGATTTCTCATGTGACCTTTTACAAGCCATGCACAGTCTGCCCAAGGAAATCACAGAATTATTTCTGTTGGCTTCAATGGATGAGAGATTAAGGTCCTAATTTCTTTTTGAATCAGTTTTCTCATTAGTAAATTACCAACCTCAAACCTTAATGTTTCCAGTGCTCTTTACTATCCTTGAAGGGAAAGTGATATTGGCATATTAACTGTCCTTATTGCTAACAGCCACATACCATGCAAATCTAGATTAATATGGGCATGGTGATGACGGCACTGTGAAATCTGTAGCTGTGTTCCCTCTACCCAGAAGAACTAGGCAAGAGTCAAAAAGATTAAACATTATTGCTAAAGAGAAAGCTGGTTTCTCAGCAGGTATCTTGTATTTCCTGAGGTTTTACTATATTTTAGAACAAATTTTCATTTGCTGTCATCCTAGCACTCTACTGAAATACTCATTTCATTCAGTTAATCAGCAAGTTCACATCACCTGGATTTGAAATCTGTTGAGCTGAATCTTCAACTTGTTTCAGTACTTAAGGGCTTACCATATTCAAACAGCATTATGAACTCCAAGCTCAAGGAGAGGTAGAAGTTGTTCATGCTGGCAGCGGCCATCTTTCTTTAAATATAAACATCTGAAAGAAAAAGTTGAAAATTTCAGAGTAACCTTCAGTGAGGAAGAAACGAAAGACTGACAGCAAATTTTCTGATGAGCTAAGTATTTCAAAGAAGGTAAATTCTGAACATTAAAAAGGCCCAGCACGAAATCATTAATTCTGAGTGATAAAATGGGTTTATTTTAATTTGCTAGCTTGGATGTTCATTAACAATGAATGGATTGTGGAAAATATTTGTTTATAGCTTGCAGCATGACTTACATAATAACTGTATTGACCTATCCAGATTTCCTCATCAGCAGTTTCTGTTGGATTGGTTCTTATCATATATTACTTGCATCACCAAAAAGGTAACTTTTTATATTATTGAAATGCCATGGGCTAGACCCAGTAGGGTATTTCAGTCTCTGTAACTGTGATTTTTTGATGCAAACACTTAAATAAATGTCCTCAAAACAGGCACATTTACCATAGAGCACTAAATCTTGCTTTGTGCCTCTGTTTATGCACAAAAGTAAAGACTAAGTAAATCTAGTTTTAGTATAATCCGTTATTTGGGATAAATGTTCATCTCCCTGATTCCACCACTCTGCTCCAAAACAACCCCATTTTACCATCAGCAATTAAAAGCCCATACTTGCTCTGTCTCACATGATCTCATTCATACCCACCCTTTCAAACTAGCCACATGACTCCAGCATACCCTTCTTAGCCCTCTATGCATATGATTAATCCAGCCTTTAATTCACTAGTTATACAAAATTCCCCAGTGGCAAATTCAGTGGTATCCTGTGTGAACAAGTAACTGGTGCTATGCATAAATTTCATATCAAGTAAGTGACTCCATCCCTTTATGGGTGATGACTAGAATGATAATTCTTAGGTTGTGACGGACAGTACATATATTTTGGAAGACTTAGATCTCTACGAGTTTAGGCAGCAGGTGAATAATAGTTTTAAATACATTAGCAATATCTAAATAGAAAATTTAAATTGTGTGGAAGTCAGAATAGACTTCAAAACTTGCCCAAGGTGCAAAATTAAGGCATGTGAGGTAGACAGATAGATATAGATACGCAAGTCTAGAAAGACTGAAAACATGTCTGGCATGCCCATGCTACTGTCATTACTAGGATTATAGGTACCCACCAGTCTACATGACTGTTTTATTTTCTCTTGGTCAAAATATACCTGGGGGCACAATCTTCAGGTGAGTGGAACACAGTGCTGTTCCCAGAAGAAACATGAAAAAGCTTGATTAGTTGTCCCCCTCTTCCAATGGCATCATGACATGATATAAATCACAACCTTTCTTTTTCTTACTATTACTTGATATCTTAAGTGATGGAATATTATTATCTTCAAAAAACATTCATGTACTGCCTGCCTGGCCAGAATGTCCCAGCTGAAACTGCACAGGCTAAAGCTTAGAATCAATCCTTCCTTTTAATAGCCTAGGGAGCAGGCAAGCAGCTTCCTAAAGAAAGTTGTAGAGGAAAACTCTGACCAGCTAAAAGATGAAAAGGATACAGACTGAACACGTAGTCTCATTTATTCCATTGCTTGCATTTCTGATTTTATCGATGCTGCACATCAGGTACTTTTTTATGCCCTAAATTGAACTGTGCAGATGCACATACACTGCATACCTTGCACAGAAATTTATTTCAGAAATCTTGGTCCTGCAAACACAGCAACAGCCTTCCGGTTGAGAGGGTGGAGGTGTGTATCCAGTAGCATTTCTTGGCAATGAGTCCTTATAGCTTCATCCCTGTGAGAATCGCAGAAACATAGGATTGTTTAGGTTAGAAAAGACCTTTAAGATCATCCAGTCCAACCAAAAAGAATATGCCCCTTCAGTAAATTAAAAAAGAAACATCCATCTTTGCTGCAGAGTATCACCTGACATGACTGGTGATTTACTCAACTTACTTTTCATTCCATAACTCTTCCAGTCTGTGCTCAGATGATCTCATCCTGCATTTGTTTGATGAAGGTTACCAATCTGGAACAGCCATTTACTTCCACCTTCATTATTATGACTGATGTATTTGCTGCTCTGTTTACTTGCCTTTAATCTGCCCCAAGGCTAACATTTATTTTTGGCCTCATCCATAAGGAATTCAGCAATACCCTTCCTGCCCCCACCTAAGTAAGGGGGGACAACTAATCCTTTGCCTTACATTAGTCCAATATTTTAGGTTCTATTCTGATGGTGTATCAAGAGCTGTGGAAATACTGCATGGTGTTGTGAGAACAACTCTAACTGGTGCCAGCCACAGCCTGAGTAATTGGTCACAAGAATCACTTCCAATTGGTGCAAGTGATCAGTAGCAACAGCTTAGCATTACTGTTTGCTACCCTTACAATGGTGCTGGATTAGTTCCTAGTCCCAGGGGCCAGCAGGCACTGTGAGCAGGGCAGAAACACTCCTAAGTTATTTTAAAAGCCATCAATTTTCAAAAGTGTGCTGTGTAGAATTAAATCTTGTCCAAACTATTCAACCTGGTCATATTTCTTCACCATCAGTGTTGTATATGTCATCTGTTGTTTCACCACCTGTTAATCCGTCTGTGCTGTAGCTATAGATTTGATTTATAAAGATGCCTATATCTTACTTGATTGTTATATGTGACCAATGTAGCTATTTTTTCCATCGTTTGTCTTTTCATGCTACAGCCACCTATTAGTCTGAAAGACAGGAAAATATGAAAAATTTTATTCTCACAGCTGTCATTCACATTTTTCTACCTTTTTACTGTAGTTATTGAAATCACATTGACACAACAGGACATTGCTCAAGTATATATTTTGTTTTACAATTTTTCAGCATCCTCACTCATTGCTATCAAAAATGAATTTTAACCATGAGTGATATGTGTACAAACTTGATGATTTATATACTCAATCAGCTAAAGTTATAAGGAATCTCTTGCTGTGATTAGGCAAGGTAATGCGGACAAGAGCAAAATTATTTTACTTGTAACTTGCAATAGTTTTAATATTGATATTTCTATTTCTTTCAAAATTCTGGGAAACATCAGCCAGATAAACAATGCCTTTTGATTACTGAGCATGTTACCTTCATCAAATATCAGCTTTGGACTGTAAGCAGCAGCTCAAACAAGGGGTTTTTAAGATGCTTTTTTTTTATTCTTGGCTCTTTTAGCTTTGTCCCAGGCTATGTTTGTTCTTCAGTTCTATTGCTATGTTCCAAGATGGCAGTAATATTTTTCCTTTTGCTGGTTCATTTAACCTATGCAATAAAGATGATTGTCATGTCATAAGGTAAGTATTTTCCCTAGAAATTGCTGTAGAAGTTCATATCAAACTGGACATTTCTATTGATTTTTGAATTTATATTAGCGGGCCTGTTTCTGCCTTCTTTTTAACAATTGACTTTTAGACCTCCACGTTTCTTGAAAGAAATATTGCTGTAAATTGTGATGACCCAATGTAATCTTGACCTGCTCTTTTTTTTTTCTCTTACCCCTCAGTGCTCTACTATTCTAATAGCTTTTCTTATGCTTCCTACAATTAGTTCACAGAAAATCAGAAGAGATAATGGCTGATGAACAACTATCACTCACTGCCAGTGAAGTGCTACGAATGAAAAGACACTTTCAGAAGTCAGAGAAATGAGATAATATTAAAGAGACAATGAGCCATCTACAGTTACGGAAAAAACTAGGACGAAACTGAAATTTTCCTTGATAAAGACCATTTCAAAACCTTGAGAACATTCTTCACTGTGCGATGCTCACTCAGATCAAACCTCGAAGAAATTTTCAATTCCTCAATACATGCAGTGGGATGACCCCATGTCAATTTAGGACAGTGATATTGTTACAAGTCATCTCATGGTCTTCCATAGGCTTGTCTCAGACCTTTTAAAAGGTACATAAAAAAATGGCTCCTGTTATTACATCTGTGTAATATTAATGTAGAAATATTTACACTCTCATTAATGAGCGCCTTCATTGATGTTGTGGTCAGCATGCTGAGAAGGCCAGTTTATTTTTACCTTCACCAGCACAGAAATCCACAGTGTCTAACAATGATTTCCATGGATGATTGTTGCCTTTGTTCCTCCAAGATAAAATGAGCAAAAAAAGTCAATGTAATAAAAAACATTTTTCAATTGTTGCATAATTAATGAATATCTCTCTCTTTCAAGTGATTGGCAGTAATATTTTATGACCTTATTTCAGCAACAGTAATTTAACTGGCTTTAAAATACATGATTCATATCTGAGCATATTTGAGGAGTGCATGGTTGCCTGACTAGTATGCATGACAGCTGTAATCTTTCTGCTTTCTGAATTGACTTATATTTGTGTTCAAACTGCACTGTTCAGCACTTTGGGTCTTTCTTCTGATTATGGAGAAGCATTTTTTTGCCACTGTTAAGTTGGATGATGATAGAGGCTGAGTGCCACATTTTTAAAGCTCAGTAATAAGCATGAGCTACAGGTATTTGCCTATGTAGATATTATTATGTTACTTTTTTTTTTACCTGTAGTTCAGAAAACTCAAAGCTGACAGTTTCTTGATAAATAAGATTGACAGAACAGGATTATCACATTAGAAAGTAGCATTTTGGGAATACTAGAGAATAATCCCACTATAGACTGCCTATAGCCTTATAGTGCACAATGAAAGCGGAGAATCTTTTACTCTACTTTGCTTTTGGATCCAAAAACAGTTACACCAAATTTAAAGTGGTTACTTTCAGAATAAGATCCCATACAGGATAAAACTTATAGCACGATATTTCTGTTACTTACTTACCTAACAGAGCTTAGTTAGAAGCATCTCCAAATGTGGTTTAGAATGCTGTTTGTCTTCATCTAGGAAAAAGATCAATTCTGTTGTGGAAACATAATGCACAGCATGGAATCACACTAATCAATTCGAGCAGGCCTTGGTAAAACTAACTGTTACTCTGCAATCCAGCAGGATCAAAGCTAATTAATACTTTACTCAGCTTTAATGAATGTATTAGTAGTTAATATTTGTGTATAAGCTATGCATAACTCAATAATCCTATCACATTTACATTATTAATAGGACAGGTATGTGCCTTTGAGTTACTTGATCATAAAACCTGTTAACCTAGATCTGTAATTTGTCTCTAGTTACCTCCAAGGAAGAACGGGAATCACTATGGGCAGGGTGTCAGGTAACAGATTCAGTGGTATAAAAGTCTTTACAGATTTCAGGTGCCTGTGTCTGAAGAATTATAATGAAAGATTCATTTTAAACCGCATGTGAGCTGATCTAGAAAGTGATTAATGCCTAAAACTAACAACTAAGTGCCCTGGAGTATGAGACTCCCAAATTCAGCCCAAACTTCCTTAAAAAGAAAGCAGTAAAACTTAAAAGAAAAAAAAAAAAAAAAGAAAAGAAAAGAAAAAGAAGCCTAAGCATGGACTAATCCACTTCACACAAGACAGAATTTCCCTTACTCTCTTTACCCTACCTCCCACTCCACACATAAAAACCCACCGTGTAGTGCAAGCTTATTTGTTTAAATGAATCTGTGGGCTGTTTCAGGTGGGATATGAGTAAATAAACCAAGTTCTTCTCTAATGCATGCTAGAGAAGAACAATATTTTGCAATTTCCCTCCTACAGGCTTTCTGTTCTACAAAGAGAAATAAAAAAGTACTTCATCCTCTTCAGCAGCCTTGAAAGCTTTTGCTTGTTCATGCCCCCTTACAATAGAGGACAGATAATCAGTCTGAAAAGGGAAGGCAACATTCAAACACTGTGGAGAGAATATGCAGTTAGATGAATTCCATATGAACAATAATAAAAAAAAGATATGAGGAAAAAGCAATTCATTCCTTTGGAGACTCATCCTTTTCATGCACTATTTCCACAGGATCTTCTAATTGCTTCTTGTGGGACTGAAGTGTTTTCTGTTGCAACCTAGGTTTAGAAATTTTTTACATTTGTTGGTACGCTTTTCCTCTCCTTTTTTATTTTTATGTTTGAAGAATTACTTTCTTATCCATTTTTTTCCCTGAGATATTTCCCCAACGTGAACATTTTCTTGTTCATGTTGTTACTATCAATGAAATTTAAGCTTACATGATGCTGTGAACCTGAATCCTCTTTTATTGCCATACTTTCTTATATGGTGGGACAGCAGTGAAAGCTGCCACTTAATCAGTTCTGAAGTTCTACATGCAAGCAGGAAGATGTGCTATTAACTTTCCAGTGAGGTGTACGTGCATGATTAATATGAATTCATTTTGCATTCTGCACTCTATTACTTCTCTAGTTGCAATATCTTTGTTAGAACTATGTATAAATGGAATTAAAGGAGGAAGAAGACATTTCTGTATAAAACCTCAAGCGAAGAACACAGACATTATGGCTAAAAAAGGAGACAAGATTATCAAACAGCATTACTACTATTCCCAGTTGTCCTGCCCAGATGTTTCTCATCTTTTCAGGCACAGCTCCTTACTGTCAGCTGACACATGACAAGTTGCAAAGTTAAGGCCTAATAAGTAATTAAGGCAGTCTGCCACAAGACTGAGAAAAATGAGGAACATATTATACTTTTACCTCTTTTTCACAGAGCTTTGATTTAACTGGTTAAAAATCTTCCTCTATTTTGCATGGGGCTGAGCAAATTACTCATCATAAATAATGCATTAACCTAATTTCATCGCTTTTACTCTGTGAAAAGTTCTTGAGTAGGTTTAGAAGTATATTTTCTGAAAAAGTATTGGTGCTTGAAAGGAAATTACCAGGTATTTTCTCTGCACATGACAGTTACATACAAACGAGTAATACTCTAAATTGAGAAAGTCTAATACTACCTCTCCATATACTGTTTGAGAAGCATTTAAGGAATAACTTTGAAGAAAATATTTATGGCTAGAATTAATGTGTTAGGAATGTTTTGCGCAACTGAAGCTCACTGATCAAGTGCTTGACAAAAGTCATTGTGAAGGACTCAGGCTCAGATAAAAAGTAATTATTTCTTAGTATGCCAGTAAAATGATGGTTATCATCTGATCTGTTTTAATTAACAGAGTCATAGCTTTCTGGGATCAACAATATCATCTCAGGTAGATAAAGGCCATATACTTATACCCAGGTATTAAAATGCTCTGAGATAAATTGCCTATGTTTAACTAAAATATGTCTCAGGATTACATCAAATCTTTTATTTCCCTTGATGCTATTCTGTTATTTCCCTTGAAGGTCTCTGTGCAGAAGGTTCAAACAGCAGGAAAAGCACCTACTGAGGTAATGCAGGATGATACAAAATGAAAAGTGTGTCCAGATCTCTGCTGGAAAAGAAACTGCATTTCTGGTAAGTAGCAGAGATCAAATAAGTCAGAGCAAGCCTGAGTGCCCACCAATCTATAAAGGGCAACGAGAGTCAATGGAGGATCAATATGTTTTGGATAAGGCCTTGAAAGAGACTTCTGAATGTGCATAATTAGCCATTCTTGTAATATGTCAAAATAGTTCACACTGAAACACTCTTGCGTGTGTGAAAACTTACAAGAAAACTTGTAAGGCACTGCTTATGCTCACGCGAAATCCAGGCCAACCACCATGTGTGAGAGAAAGTAGAAAAGCCAGTAGAATAACAACTAGAATCTATAATATATTCTATCAGTCATTCACACTTTAGACTTGCTAGAGCAATCATTCACACCTTTGTGTGAATGACTGAAAATGAGTTAGTCAGGCCTCTGGGATCACAAATGTTTTTCAGGGTGAGCAGCAGCAGCCGCAGATTCATTCTGCTTCTAATCATGCATAGGAAATGCACATTAATCCTCTACGGAATCTGAACAACAGAACCTGAGCCATCTTACTCTTAATTTCTTGTTTTAGGATAATATTACCCTGTAAAAACTGGCTAAAATTGCACTGTAAATATTAGCTACCACCAAGGAGGATTGCATTGTCTGTAAGGGTTCAAGCCAAATAAGTTTTTACCATGGTTTCCTTTCTACACCAACAACACAAGAGCTTTTTCTTCTGAATTCTTTGAGGTGCAGAAGTCTGGGACATAGCAAGTCTGGACCACTGCATCTGTACATTGTA
This sequence comes from Psittacus erithacus, assembly GCA_009867235.2. Lineage (NCBI taxonomy): Eukaryota > Metazoa > Chordata > Aves > Psittaciformes > Psittacidae > Psittacus > Psittacus erithacus. The sequence continues at coordinate 40,742 of WYDI02022917.1, forward strand.
AATGTATTTGGAGTATTTGGAGGGTCTCGCCAATAGGAATTCTACATTTTGTAGTTAATGACCAGAAAATAAAACCCTGTTGCTTTAAGAAGTGTTACTAAAACTTCCTTCATGCCAAGCAAAGAGAAGATCTAAAAAAACCTCTGTCAAGTCCATTTATTATCCTCTTGGTGTTAAGTCTATGACTCTCAGGAACTCTGAATGAAGACCTCCTCAGGATGGGATTGTGCATATATTCTGCTATAATGTATATAACATAGTGCACACGTTTTTAATGTCTCCTATGGGTTACTCAAACTCTCCATCTATTTATTAAAGATCAATTTTTGAGATATCATTGATCCACAGAACACTGGAACTGTCATCCCCGCTCAGGAGTAGCTACAGTAGTAGCTGAAATACAATCCTTTCTTCCACATTTCTCTGTGGATTAAGCCCTCAGCATACACATAATAAACACTCTTTGTGCCCAGAAAGATACCAAATAGTCAGACAATCTATTTAAGCACTCAGAAGATAAAAGATGGTAAGAAAACAGCCAGCACTGATGTTTTGAGAACAATTCATATCAAATCAACTTAATGCCTTTTGGTGATAAGGTGGATAGGGAAGGATAGAAAAGATGTCTGCAGGAGGGAAGCTGTGGTGATGGGAAACAGTAGGAGTGTCATTAATAAAGAAAAGCAGACAGCAAATCAGGATAAATGAAAAGGAATTGCTTATTTTAAATGTGAAGCACTTATTCAAGGCTACTCATCAGTAAGACTACAGCTGGAGTACTCTGGCCAGACTTGGATCCAATATTTCTGAAAAGATATGGATTAACTAAAAGAAATTCTGAGAACTTGCCAAATAGAACTGTAGAAAACACAAAGCATGAGAAAAGCCTGACATAACTGATCTTGGGTAGTCTGGAGAAAGATGGTAAGGGAGGTGAAATGCCTTCACATAAGTGAAATGTGGTTCTAACCTACATGGCATTAGCTCTAGTTCTGTCCTTTGTGGGAGGAAGGCTGTAAAGTACACTCCTTGGCATCAGAGAGGGAATGGGAATCTCTTCCATTTGTAGCTCATTCCCTGCATTGATGCCCAGCTTCCCTGCAGAACTGTTGTAGTTTAAGTCCAGTCAGCCACGCAGCTCGCTCGCTCACTTTTCCCCCTTACTTCCCCCCTGCTCCGGGAGGGATGGGGAGGAGAATTGAAAGAATGTAACTCCCTCGTGTTGAGATCAGAACATTCCAGTAACTGAGGTATAACACAAACCACTGCTGCTACCACCAATAATAACAACGACAAGGGAAATAACAAGGGAAGAGAATACAACCACTTACCACTCACTGACCGATACCCAGCCCAACCCGAGCAGTGATCTAACCCTTCCGGGTAACTGCCCCCAGTTATTATATAGTGGGCATGATGTGCTGTGGTATGGAATACCTCTTTGGTCAGTTTGGGTCAGGTGTCCTGTCTCTGCTTC
>WYDI02022918.1:0-32418 GCA_009867235.2 Psittacus erithacus
AAAAAAAACCCCACCGGGGGCGGAAACCGGGGCGGGGGGGGGGGGGGGGGGGGGGGGGGGGGGGGGGGGGGGGAGGAGGTGACTGGAGCATTTAGACACAAGCGAGAGGATCATGGCGGATGGCCCCAGGTGTAAGCGCAGGAAGCAGGCGAACCCGAGGCGCAATAACGGTCAGTCAGCCCGTGGGGCAGCGGTCCGGCCGCGCTGGGGCGGCGACGGGGCCGGGGCGGGGGCCGGGTAGAGCCGTCCCGAGCGCGGAGAGGGGAGGTCGGGCGGGCGCGAAAGTAATTCCCCTGCCTCTCCTCGCCGGGAGTCCAGCTCCCTCCGCACCGTTATATCCGCTACCTGGTGCCTCCCTCGCTTCGCTGCCTGCCTGCCTCCCTCCTCCGCCTAGCGGTACGTCCGCACTCCGCCGCCTGTCCGGGACCGTTACACGCTGTCTTTCCCCACACACCCCGCGACCGCCCCGCCGCCGCTGCGGGGACCGGGCTTGGGGAGCACTCCAGCCGCGCAGCCGCTCCGGCCCGGGCAGGGACACCGAACCCCCGAGGGGAGCGGTGGGGCATCTCCCTCCTCCCGGCCGGCCTCAGCAGTCTTAACTCCGAAACTTGTTACCTGCGCTCCCCGGCGGATTGGGGTCTCCCCGCCCGCCTGCCTCCCGGCCTCGCGGGCGAGATCGCCCCGCCGCCCGCCGGGGAGCGCCTCTCTCTGCCGCCCGCCGGAGTTCTTCTCGAGCTCCCGGCCCGGCGCCGCAGGGAGGACTGGCGTTCGCTTTTCGGAGAGCGGCGATGGGGGACGCCAGCCGTCATCGGGGGGCGGGAGGGGTTGGGGGGGGCACACCAGGGGAGCAGGGCCGGCGGTGGTGGGGGAGGCACTGTCGCCGCAGCGGGCAGCGCTGCGCGGCCGCCCCGGGCCGGCGGGAGGGGGCCGGCAGCCCCGCCGCCCGCTTGCCTCTTTTGCCACCTCCCCTCTCCGCCGAGAGTTGGTCCCCGGCGGCGCCCCGCGACCGCGCTTGCCTCCCCGGTCCCGGTGGGGAGGGGAGGGCTGCTCCTGGGCGGAGAGGGCGGGCGGCGAAGTTTCTTGCCTTTCCTCTGGCTTCGGAGGTACCTGTTTGTATAATAATGGGTGGTAACGGTTTGGCCGGGGGCCCCCGCTCCGTGCGTGTGCGACCGGCTGCTGCAGTCTATATAAGGAATTACATTTACATTTCGTACTGGAGGGTTGCCGTGGGGTGGGTTTGTGTTTGTTTTTTTTTTTCCCTTTGATACGTGGTTACTTTAAGATGCGTTTGGAAGGTATACGGCGGGGGGAATAAACGCTCGTAACACCCACTCTCTACTTGTTTTCTGTAAAATGGAGAAGTAGTTGGGTTCTCGTAGCGACTCTTCGCAATAGGGTGTAAAGCAGGAGATTTTGTAACCTTCCTTGGCAATTTTAGGTTTTGTGTGGCATTTCCTGTGTAGGGTCACAGATAGGAAGGCTTTCGCTTGCGATCCGAGGCGTTTTCCCCGAGACGCAGGGAACGGTCTTTGAAATAGCTCCGAGTCACGATCGGTGCCTCTCCTCTCTAATCCTGACTGTGTCGGGCGTAACGTGGTGATAAATAACGGCCTCTCCAGAGGCTGGCGAGTTGATCCGATCGCTTTGGACTTAGGAGGGTTTTCGTATTTTGTTCTGTGCGTTTTCTAGCAAGTATTTCTCTTTGCACACTCATGTTGTTAATTACTTGTCCTAGTGTAAATATTTATATTTAGTTCATGATTTGACTGTGCTAAAGGTAAGTTTGGAAAGTGCTTTACTCTCTACCTTATTAAAAATGTTGATGAGCAGAGAAAGGGGCTTTTCTTGTTGCTGACGACATGTGTGTGACATGCAAGTCTGAACCACCCAGCGTGTGTGCAGGAGCTGTAAACATATTTACCTGAATAGGAAAGAAATGGATTTTTCTCTTAAAGATCCAGTGATATGAATATGATACTCGAAAAGCATATCAACAGATGACTTGGGAGAGAAATTTTCTGAAACCCTAGCTTTTTGAAATCAACATGGAAAGGAGATCCTTGATCGCTGCAGCAAATGGCAACTTGTGCAGGTAGAAAAAAAAGATGGTGTTTAGTTTTCTCCTGCATGCATGTCAGCCCCCTCCTGTCTGCTGCTTTCGTTCTCAAGGGAGGGATTTATTTACTATGCTTGCTGTCAGTGTTTTTCCTTTGTGCTTAATATTAGAAAACCAGATTTGAGGCTGTTGAGCACAGAATGTTTTGTCTGCAGCATGTATTGCTCACAGAAAACAAAAGGTGTATAAGATGTGATATCGTTCCAGGTATCTTTCATCTTCATCACTTTTGTACCTCATTGTTGCACCCATTTCATTATAAAACATCTGAGTCTTTATCAACTAGTTCTGTGCTGCAGAATGGGTTGTCTTAGGCTGGGTTTGGCTTTTTTTTTTTAAGGAATTAAAACCAACTTCAGTCATTGTGCATTGAAGCATCAGGATTGTTTAGATAATAGATTCTGGATAATAGAGATTTCTCAGCAGTGGGTTTATGTTTGACTTGCAAATGTTTATTAAAGAAAATGGCTAGAAAAATGTTAACTGTTTAACCTTTGGATAAGTATGAGACTTTTTTTTGGGTGGTGGTGGTTTTTTGAGGGTTCCCCCCCCCAAGTCGCTAAGCACACTTTGCTTTTATAGGTGAGTATCTTCTGTTAATGAGAGATAAGCATACAGGAGATGCTTCAGCAGCTGGCGTGTTGGTAATATATACTAGATCAAATTTCTGCTGTTTCAGTTGCCTTTTTCCTCCACTTTCCCATAGAATGTGAGATTCTTAGAGAGAGACTGCTCTTGACATCCAGTATACCAGTTACTAATACTGGGCTGTGGCATCGAGTTGTTGCACTGTAAACTCTCCTGTTTATCTGTTGATAAACTTAACTCAGCTGTTCTTGTACTGTAAACTTTATTTTCCACCCACCAACCCCCATCGCCGTGTTCAGGAGCTAGGACTTTGAGCTTCTATCCTGATGCATTAACTGCAGCTGGAAAGACACTTGTCTTTTTTCTTAACTCTAGAGATGATTCATTTTCTACCTTGTTTATTGGCCCCTACAGGAGATCAGCAAAAGAGCTGAATGGCACTGCCATTAAAGCCTCCACTTACAAGAAAATCTGGCACTTCTTACCTGAAGAAAACTATCCTGTGTCATTGTCCTTACTTCTGGTCAATAGACAAACACCCGCTTCAGCGAAGGAGTTAGCAAAGTGTTGGGATAATACCGCCATTCTGACAAAGCAGAAACATAGCACTGGTTGGGAGTGTCTCTTCCTATCTACCTTTTCTCCTTCTCCCCCTCTTTTGGTAGAGAAATGACGAGGAGAAAAGAACGATGTGATTTTTTTATTATTTTTTTTTTGCCAGTCATCTGCATTATCACGCTACGTGAATCCTGTGTGGCCTTTAAATAGATTCAGCAAAGATTTTCATATTCTAAGTTGCTTGCAGGATCAGGATTAGTTGCTTTCTTAGCATTTCTTCTATATATTATAGGATTGTCTTGATTCTTATTAAATAGCAAAACTAAAAGTAACACATCTTGTTTGTTAGCAATGCTGTGAAACAAGTAAAATGAGCAAAATACTTAAAACTTTCCTTACTAGAGGGTTAAAAAGATACCAGCCTTTTATATTTGTGTTCTGAAAAGTACGTATGCCTTCAGGTTTTCAGGTGCATATTTAATGATAAAAAGAATAATGAATGAAACTGGGTAAACTCTGCAAACTATCAAGTATGCATAAGGAAGAGCATACGTGAGGCAGGCGGTTTTTTTACCCCCTGGTAAGAGTGAGTTTGTTACTAAAAGGTTGTGTAGATTGACTTGTTGTAGTGCTAGTTCACTTGCTTTACAGTGAGATTTCCTCTCTTTATTTTTATTAGATAATAATTTCATATTAAGTTTATCTGCAAAGGGAAGGACTTTAAGAAGATCATAAGTGCCTTTGAATAAGGCAAAAGCATGGTATAGTTCTGTTAGCTCCAAGGTGTTAACGGCTGGCAGGATGTCAGGTGTTAGTGATGCTTGGAATACAATGTTCCTTGTCCTGCCTTTCTTCCCTTGCCCCATGCCTTTCTTTTCACTAGGCATCATGTTTTAACTCCAGCATTAATTTAAATTTGCGGTTTGGGAATTGAGGAATGTAGCCCGAGTTAAAATTCTAGGCACAATGAACAGGTCTACATGGACAGCTGAATTAACTATTTTGAGACCAGGGAACTCTTCCCTCATATAAACAAGTAATACTTCTATTTTAATGTTTACTGAAATATAATGAGAATACACTTTAATATGTCATTATCTCTTAATTTTTCTCTCAGTAACCAGTGCTTGTTGTTTTCACAATTGTGAAGCAGGGTGTTTTAAGGTAATTAGTTGCCTGAAACAGTTTTACTCACTTACGGGACTCTCATAAACATGGTGCTGCAATGGTTGATGAAAAGTAGCAAGTAAATGAAACTTTCCCTGTGACTTGGACTTCCTGATCATAGAAGTCACTCAGATTAAACTTTCTGGTTGAAAGTCTGAGGATTTGACTTAGGTGAGCTCAGCTCAAATTTTTTTTGTTGAACATTTTCTCTTATATCAAGTAGTCTTTCCCTGTTGGGTCTTCCTGTGGACTTTTGGCTTTATTACAGGTCTTGTTAGTATCATTGTTGCTGACTGTGGTTAGGCCCTTGCTCTCTGCAAGTGAGCTCCCCTGTCAGCAGTGCAAGAGGAAAGGGTTCTACAGCCATTTTCTGCTTCCTTGCCTGCTGGGACTCAGGTGGTGGTATTAACCTTTCATTTCTTCTTACAGAAGTTTTACAGTGGTAGGTGGAGAAGCTGGGCTGAAGTAAAAATACCAGTGCAGTGCCTTTCTTCATGTGGAAATATCTGTTATAATAGGGTTTGAAATGCCAGTGAGGCATGACAGACATTTTTAACGGGCATGGGACACACTTACTATGCTAAAGAAATAAAACCAACCTCTGTGAAGCTTGGCTTGTGGGGTTTTGCTTGCTTTTTTTTAACTGTTATTTGAGCAACTGCACTCTATTGCAAGGAAACTGCTGAAAGTACAGTATCTAGCCAAATGACTCCTAAGAATCCGTATTTCTAAATGCAGTCCTTATTATTTACCAAAAATATAAGCTCATTGCATTCAACTCATTAGCTGTTTGTGGTAATTTCAAAAACTTCAACTAATTGATACTGCAAGCTGATTAGAATATGGTGTGTTTCACTAATTGTAAATCCAATATTTAACAGTACATACTGCATTTCTGGAGATTGTATTCTACTTATGATAGGTTTCACACAAATCACCAAATAAGAGCTTGAAAAATGGAAATAATTCTGGGTTTATGTAGGCTTTCATACCAATTTTCAAAGTACAGTTCCAGATGATCTTTCAGTTGCTTAATATTCCTGAAGTTCTGGTCATACTTACCTGTTGTTTTCAAGAGAACTCACTAGGTAGGGTCTTATCTGTTATGGGCATGTAAACAGGACCTGGCTTGCACCTGTGGTCTCAGAAACCTTGGTGCTTCATTCCGGCAGCTATAATAGGCCTGTTATTTTTGAGAACTAAATTCTCAAGTGACTTACCCAAGGTCACACAGGAAGTCCATAGCAAGACTGAGCCTCAATCCATTTTTAATCCTTGGGACTACCAGTGCATTTGGCTTGATCTAGAGCCTTAAAGAGAAAGAACAGATTTATCATTCAGCATACTATTCAGTTACTGTTCTTTCCTATGTAAGTATTTAAGCTCTTTCATATTTACTGTCTTGAAATACTTGCACTTTCAGCAAACAAGTGGCAAGATGCAAACCTCGTTTTTCTCTTTACTCATTTTTAAATGGTATTAAGATAGTACCTTCAGTGGTGATGCTTCCTGCCTTCATAGTTAGTGTTTATGTAATGATGTGTCAGAAAAGTAGAATTTTGTCTTTGGATGTTTTTTGTATTCCCAAATTTTAAGTTCAGTATTGTGTAGGTAGACAAAGGTAAAACACACCAGGAGGAAATTGACTTAAGACCTATACTGTTAACCTCAACGTCTCTCCTTCACTATGTGGGGTGTTTAGAAGACTGTTTTCTTAGAGCTCAATATCTGGGCAGAGACAATTTAATCAGATATTGGTGTTCTTTGGATGGTAATGACTAAAGAAGAAACTCAGAATGTGACTAGTATTTCTCCTATTTGAACATGATTGCTAGATAATTAAGAAAGCATAAGTCTTCCTTAAAACAAAAATTCCCTGTATGAAATATTTAATAACAAAAATTGTAAAAAAAAATAAATCAACAAAACCCAAGCAGACCATGGAGAGCAGAGGGATGGACGAGTGGACAGGGGTGCATGGGTGAGACAAATAGCATGTGTTGGAAGGAGGGAGGGTGGAGTATAGGGAAGGTAGTAATCTGCTTCTCACTGAAGGTTGTATACTTTATTTCTGATTGACCTTGGTGGCCTTCCAGGGAGTGAAAAAACTGGTCCCCCGTCTGCTGCATGAGAAGATCACAGTGGGAAATAGCTTTGACCTCAGTTGACTATGCGATGCCTTGAAACATTACAATTGCTGGGGTTTTTTGTAGGGGGCTTTGTGTGTTTTCTGTAGGGCTTTTTGCTTCCATGTTCCATTAGAAAGTTTTTTGCCATTGCTTCTAATACTATGATTGAGTCAATTTCTTGAGCTAATTATTGAGTGCATGGGTATTTCTTAGTCTTGGTTTGCTTTTGTGGCTGTCCAATTCCTGGAGTCTTATTTTTAAGTTATTAGAAAGGGTAACAGAAGCTGGATATTTTAAAAAACTGTTCACAGTTGCAGCTTTTTAATCTTTGCTTGCCCTCCTCTTTTAAAGAAAGAGCAGGGTTTTTTTTCAGTTTTCCTTTTGTATTGAGCCCCAGTTTTTTTATTTAATAATCTATTTGTTCTCTTTTTTTTTTTTTTTTTTCATAGGTAAGTAGTATTCCTGTGTGACAGTCAAGGAAAATGGAAAGCCCAGTCAAGAAGAGTGAGACTTGACGATGAAATACTAACTACAGTTAAATGCAGCATAGCTTTATATATCTATTTTAGTACTCCTGAGAAAAATACTACCCCATCACCACAGTATGTAAGCACCTTTCAGGCAGTAAAAATATGTTGGGTCTTCTTTTTCTGTATTTGGGCCTATGCATCTGGTTCCTTGTGTGAGTACCTGGCAGTTTACATTCATAGGTTAAGAGGATAAGTAATGGTAGAGCAGAAAGAAGGAACTTCTTAAGTTTGTATCTTCACATGTGGAGCTGCCAGGCAGTGATTCACATGTTTCAGTTGGTTAGTGCTGAACTTTTTAGCCAGTTTTTTTTGTCTTGTACATTTGTAGCCAAAGGAGCCCCAAATAGGGAAGAAAGGAGGTGGGGTTTTAGGTTTTTGTTTGTTTGTTTTTTACTCTGCCTTGCTCTGTGCTTGTTTCTGATGCCATTACTGTAATGTTACCGTATCTTTTATTTTAACATGTTTTTTCAGAGCAACAGAAGTTAACTAAAAATATGCTTTCTCATCTTTGAGAAGTCAATCTTGTTTGAAAGCAGCCTGTTTCAGTTCTGTCCTTTTCAGCTGTCATTCCCAGCTGTCACAATCTCCTTGATGTGAGGACTTTACCCCTGTTGTTGTGAAGCAGTTTGGTTAACAGCTGCTGTCACCCAAAGATTAAAACCTGAAAAGTGGCATCCTTTGTTGCTTCCCTTACAATTGTTTGCTTTCTGTTTAGTAACTTCTCCCTTGTTGCTCTGCCTTCAGTGTGTTCAATCTATCCTATTTTTGGAGAACTGTGTAAAGCAAATGAATATGTCTAATGATGAATGTATTCCTCTGGATATGTTAGGAGGCTCAATTATGACTGAGGGTAAAATAGAGAAATTCTGTCCTTGCTGAGATGACATTCCATCTTGCCTGCTTCAGACCTGTGAGTACAAGTAGGAGTCCTTGAGTGAAAGAGCATGTAAAATTACTTATTTAAATGCTAAGAACCCCATATGATATTGGAGTATTTCAGAAGGAGAAGAAACAACTCTTCCTTAACTATCTAAATAACTACATAGTTTTACATAGTGGTTTTAAGTATGTTTTTGTATTTGTTGCAGATATCCTTTGTCTTTTGCAAGCTCTTCAGTTTTTTAGCTTGTCGCAAGTGTTAGATCAGGAGTGCTGGAGGAGCTGGCAAGAGCGTCGGAGATAAAGAGATACGAACCTGGCATTTCACCATGATCCTGAGAGTGGCTTTCAGATGACACTTGAAATAAAGGGGTTAAAAGAGTCTGATGTGGTAGAGAGAGTATTTTTACCTATGAACTGGTGTGCCTGTCCTCGTTAGGATCAAATGCTACTTGGGCCAATGACACTAAGGAACACCTTCAGTCACTGTGATATGAAATGCTTTCATTATTTCAGCAAACACTCCTTTTTAAATTCTGTCTGACAGACAACTGACAGACACTGAGGGCAGTTTCTGTTCCATTTTGTGGAGACATCTGTCCACAGCTTGTGTATAGGAGAAAGCAATATGAAATTACAAAACATCACAAATGTTACATGATTGAAGAAGTCCTGGGGAAATCTATTCCATCTGAAAAAGTGCAAGCTAAAGAACAGAAAAATCAGACCTCAATTACAGGGATCAGGTTGCTTTTTGCTAAACTGGTAGATTAGACCTAAAGAAGCAGGTCAGGGTTTTTGTTCATTTTCTAACATTCCTCCTCCCAAAATGTAGCATAACTTTTCTTAATGCCCAAAAACTTAGGGAGATGAGTCGTCCCTTTTTCCTTAAATACACTTGGTTTAAAACAGTTTTTCTTAATGCCATGAGAAATTCCTGTCTTGTATCCTTCCAGGTATGCATCAGATTTTCCTTCTTCCTACCTTCTAATCTGTTTTATTCTTTCTCTTAACTTACTGTTTACTACCTACTGTAAGTCATGTGAAGTTCTAGACTAGATAAAGGAGATACTATTCAGAATCTGTAACCTGTTTAGTTGTCTGTGTAGGTCTTTCAATATCCTTTTGTTTTTTTTTCCCTATTATTCCTGGTACAGCTGCTTGGTAAATTCAAGCAAAGTAGAACTAGTTGCATACTACTGGATTCATTCTTGTGTTATTGTTCACAGGAAGGACCTAGGTACAGTTGGCCCCGCAAAGAGCGTGAGGTGGTGAATAAGGTCTTTGAAGCAGATTTGAAGCTGTAATGACTGGCTTCCTTCCCTACTGCTGTCCCTTCCCCTTCCTTGCAAAGCGTTTTCATTTGAAAAACTAAGGTGTGGTCATTGGGCATATCTGTTCTCAACTTCCAGTAATTTTTTTGCTTGCTGCTGAACTACGCCATAATTACATATGCAAATATAATATTTTTTTCCCTTTTACCTTGTCCATGTGGGAGAGAAAGATAAGGTTGCAGAGGGCTGCCCGGGATGGTGCTGTTGTTGAGGTTGAGGAGGTGCTGCAAATGGCCACAAGAGGAGAGAAGTACTCGTCCTGCAAAACAAGGCTCATGGAGGATTTCAAAACTTCTGTGACTCAAAGGCAACAAGAAAACACTGTTCTTACCAACCCTAGATAGGAACAGATTGTTGAATGATTTGTAACAACCTATTTTGATACATTCTTGCTACTGAGGGCTGAGAGTGAATTTGCATTTACAATAGGAATTTGTTTTGTGGACATGCATATGTATGGTTATATCAAATAATTTAACCTATTAGGTTGGCTTGGTTGCTCCATATGGTAATACAAGGAAACCTTCTGTAGTTCATAACAGTGTTGTAATGATACTAAAATCACAGAGGCTAATTCTATGAGAGACACTATTCTGACAACTACTGCCCTTCATGGGAAGGCTAACCTTGTACTTTTTCCAGATTTTTAAATTGACTGACATACTGTTTTCCTGAAACCCTAAATAGGTCTCATAACAAATAGTGAACATGAGAGAGAATCAGTTCTACGTTGCAGTCAAAATGCTAGGAGATTCTGTCTGCACTAAAGTGAAATAATAATTTAAACAGAAATGAGAAGCAAAATTGAATTGGTAGTTGTAGCATAGGAAAAGGGAAATAGTTCCAGTGACACATAATGCAGTATAACATGCTGTAGTTCTCTGTATTTCATCACATGATTAATTGTGCTTTCAGGGATCAGCCTGCATAGCTGATGTGGTAGTGATGTGATTGAGAGGGACTTTTTAAAAGGATGAGCCAGGTTTGTACCTCAGCATGTGAGTGTCTGAAACTAGTGGCAAACTTTCTGTGAGCTAAGGCAGTTTAAACAAGAGGGAGAATTTTAGATTTCCAACTGCAAAGCATACAGACAGAATTGGTTGAAAAAAAATCATGCCTCACGACAGAGGTTTTATGATCCTGACAGAAAATTCTTGCAGGGTATTTGATGCAAGTGTCACCTGTAGATCTGATGCTTAAAAAATCTTTTTGTTTATATTGCTGTGGCTCTGCTGAGATGAAACAAAATAAGTAAGGTAGTTAAGAGCTCTGGAAAATATGGGTGTTTTGTTTATTTTGGTATGAAGCTGCAAGACTTCTCAATTTAATTACCCCAACCTCTTAAAAAAAAAAAAGTTGCTTGTTATGCAGTATGACATATGATATGCAAATTATTTCAGTGCATTTGTTTTGCATGTGTATGGTGTCAGAATAGTTTGGGGTATAGGGAAGAATGTACATCTTTTTAAAAAAATCTGAGTTTTTTTTCTGAGCAGGTAAGAAAATGCAAGTGCTGAAATTGATAACTTGTCAAATGTCTTGATTTGATAGTTTACAATGCTTATACTTAACCCTTCTTTCATCTTTCTAATTTATTTTTTTTTAAGCATTTTGAAGGTCTTTTAGCAAATCCTCAGAATAGAAAGATGTTGGTAACTTTTCAAGTTCTAAGATGCTCACTTACTGGGTAAAGCATTCCAGGTTTGTGCCCTAATGTATTTTAATAGTCTTAATAGGCATCCTAATCAAGCTGCCCTGTTGGGTTTGTTTTTTTTTTTGTTGTTGTTTTGTTTGTTTGTTTTTTCAATGTCTTTCCAGCCTATCTGCCTTTAAAGAACTTGTACCCCTTCCTTCAACCACAGAAACATTAAGTAGAACTGCAGCCAAACCCCTGTCTCGTTGGCTCTTTGGTCTACCGTTGAAACACTTTGTAGCTGAATGTGTGTGAATGTGCAACTGTATGTGCTGTTTTCCTGCCTTTTCCTTTTGTCTGTCAAGCTTCTGGCTGATAGCAGATTAGCCATCTGAATGTGGGCAGCAAAGAGTAATGGGCTGTACAAAATGCCTCAGGCTTCTTGCATACATAAAATGACTCCATTATAAAGCAAAAAATGACAAGCCTGCCATGGAGGATATCTGTATTGGTGAGATGGAGAGAGTAGCCTTTGGTTTATGATCATGTTAATGGGTGTAAAATAAACTTAATTTTTTTCAACTGTCAAGAGTATTTCTAGGTGCTTTACAGAGTAGTGCTGAAGATCCTTCTAGCAGGAAAATTGTGATGGGCTGAATGGATGGTGTACAACTTGCTGTTCCTGATAGCTGTATATGTGGGGATGAAGGAAGGAAGTAATAGCATGATGGCTCAGTTTCATTTTCACCATGCAGGTGTGTATGTGTTGTTTTTTTTTTCTTTTCCTCTTTCTTTCTTTTCAATTTTTTATTTCTAATGTTTTGATTAGTTACAGGATTACATAATCTGCCCTTCATAGGCGTGTTGGGTTTATGAAATCTTTCGGAAGATGTGCTAATACAGATTTAAAGGAAGTTGGGCCAGAAAAATGGTTGACTGAGACAGAGGGAATCCAGATGTTGGAGGAGGATATAAAATACTAAGCTGTAGTGAGCTGGATCAAGCAGAGGCACAAGTGTGTGTGCAGAAGCACAGAAGCAGGAAAAATAACTAGGAATCCTGAATCCTATCAAGGTTTTTGACAGCTATACTTACCCACTATAGGAATCTGGTGTTTTAAAAAAACCCCTCTCAATTGTCTACAGTTTACTGTGTAAGCAGTAGTGGCTGCTCTTGCCCCCCTAACTTCCAGTTCTGGCTTTCAAGAAGATTTGTGTGTTTGTTTTATGGCATGCAAGATCTAAAAGGTGCTCTTGCCAGGAAAAAAAAAAAAAAAAGAAAAAGAAGGTGCACTACTTTCATTTGTGCTAAATGGAAAATCTTCCTGAATTGCATCTGTTCAGGAAATGAAGACAGCTACTGATATACAGGAGCTTCCAAACTAACTGGCAAGTCAGCATAAAAACAATTTGGTATATAGAACATGGAAGTATTGTTAACACGTGCAATACTTGTCCTAAGGTACTTGGTTTTAAAGAACCCTCTTAGAATAATTGATACTTGTTTTAGTCTGCCTTGCTTATTGGAGTCTGTTCAATATGTCACTGTAGATACAACCTAAGTGGACTCTGGAAATACATGCTTTAGCAGCAAAATGTACAAATTGCAAGTTGTGATAAATAAAATGGGAATACTTTTGAGTAACCTCCCTTGTGTTATTTTTCTCATTCTGTCAGCTGCTGCCAGGTCTCACTGGGGCTGTTCTAGATGGGAATTCCATCTGTGATATGGACCTTGTCCCTTTTAGCTGCACTTCACACACCAACTCTTCCCCAGTCTCATGGATTGATTTTTCCCTAAAGGAAGCCCCTTGCTCAAAATGTGTACGTCATGCATACTACTTTTGCTCCCTTCCTCTCCTCCAATAAAGTCTGCTCCCTGCCCTCTAAAGAAAAAAGAAACAACTGAGAGTGATTTTTGAGACCAGTTATACCATAAAGCTCCACAGATGTTGCTCCCTTGACAGCAGTATTTATTCACTTTACATGCATTTTTATTTTGTAGTTCAGAATTGTTTCTGTGATCATATGAGCTTTTTATGACACTGAAGACTGTATCTGCTTATGAGATAAGCTGGTGATAAAAGCTTAGTTAACAGTCTTTAACAGTGCATAGTCTGTAGATGGTGGCCACTAAAATACATTCCAGGCTAGTTTCATTGAGAGAGGATCTGTGGAGTTTTTCTTTTTGCTTCTTTCCTAGCCCCATGTGATAACTGTGGTTTATAGTAGGAAGCCACTAGTTTCTGCAGTCACAGGTGGGAAGGGAGGTAGTTGCTGGTAGGTCATGCAAAGACATTTGAGTAAAAATAAGAAAGTGAGTTCTTTTATGGGGGAAGGAGGTCGCTACATATTTTACAAATCTTTCAACAACCGTGACTTAATTGGCACTACTGAAAGCAGTATGTTGCATATTAATGCAGCTTAGGGAAGTTGGATTTATGAATAAAAAAAAACAAACTAGAACTGTGCTTGTGTTTTATGTGTTTTTTTCTTTTTTTTTTTTATAATTACATGTCATACTGGGCAAGGTTATTGCTGTCTTGCACCAGCCTGGTCTGACACGGCTACAGTGTTGTGTTATGGCTGGTTTTCAGGGCAGGTCTGGGAGGTTGCAGAGTACCAGACACAGAGTGGTAAAATAGGTGAAAGCTCAACTTCACTTAATCAGAAGAAATCGTAGGAAACGCAGGTTTTGTTATCTTAAAGGTATTTAGGTAATAGAGAGAAATACTCTTTTGGCAGATAGTTCTTGCTGTTTTCTGTGGTGTTTAGGCTACAGCATTATCTTTCAATTTTAACAATGTTTGGGTTGATACTTAGGATCACTTTGTTGTTTCTTGTTGGCGAGTACTAGTGCAGCAGACATGGAATCCCAAGTTCAGGACATTATTTATCAATGTATTAACCTCAAAATACAACATATATTAAAACTTATTGTGCACAAATGATTTTTTTGTTTGCTGATTGTAGTGAGGAGGGGGCAGCAAGACCTTAATATCTCCTGTAAAATATCTAATGTATAAGCTATGAAATTACAGAAGGCCTGGTACAAACTAAGGTTCAGTGCTTGACAGAAAATGAGGTGGCTGGAGGATACAAGCCTGGAAGATGCCTTCTTGTATTCTTTCCCCAGTTTTGGTTTCTTGAATCCTAATGGCCAACTCCTGCCTTAAACTTTGGCAAACACAATGCTGTTAAGATGTGGAAAATCAGAGGTTTTACAGTGATTTGCTGTTGCTCCCTAGTTCAGCACAGAACTCTGTAGTTACATCAGTTTTATTTGTGTGCTCTTTTCCATAGTTGGAACAGAAGTGTGTTTCTGCAGTAGAACAATTAGAGTATGTGTTTTTGTTACCTGAGATACTGTTTGTCAACATCTTTTCTATGTGTTGTAGGCCCTATGTGAATCCTGGTGACTCCAGTTTTGTGGAATTCCTTTTCTGTGAGCAGGAATGTGCTTCATTCTTAGACAGGGTATTACATCTTTAAACTGACAGAAGGCAGATTTAGATTAGACATTAGAAGTTCTTTACTGTGAGGATAGTGAGGCACAGGAACAGGTTGTTCAGAGTAGTTGTGGCTGCCCATCCCTGGAAGTGTTCAAGGCCAGGCTGGATGGGGCTTTGAGCAGCCTGGTCTAGTGGAAAGCGTCCCTGCCCGTGCCAGGGGGTTGGAACTAGATGATCTTTGAGGTCCCTTCCAACCCAAACCATTCTATGATTCTATGTGCCTCCGAGTCAATTTTTTAAAAGCCTCACGTTTTCTTCCTTATCTGAGAATTGAGTAGTTCTTATGAGAAATTAAAGGCATCAGTGCAATGTTGTTCTTCTTCCTGGATGAAGTAGTGCACTCTGTCATGCTATCTCATCTAGCTGTCCAAAAACCTTCAAGATTTTAGGCTATGCAGAGCTATAGGGTATTTTTATCTTCTCTGTTCCCCTTTGTCCTCTTCCAAGCAAGACTGCTATAGAGAAGGGAAAAATCCGCTACCAGAAAAGCCAAATCGATGTTTTTGAGTTTAAATAAGGCTTATGATTATCTCTGCTGTAATAATAGATGGTTTAGGTTTCTGGAGCAATTAATGCAATTCTGCAAAACCTCTGTAACTGTTGCTGAGTACTTCAGTGGACAGTGTCTGTTACAGTCGGGAACTCTTTAATGAGTGTGAATTGCAAGCACTGAAATGTAATCCTCAGCAGATCAGCCTGTAGTGTATGAAAATGAGGCATGTCAGGCTCTGGTTTGGAGGAAGCATGTATTCAAAATCTTTCATACTCGTTCACATATGCTTTCCCTTAGGTTACCTTTTGATTTGGAAGGGTGTTTTGGAAAACCAAATGGCCAAAAGCATGTTGTTATTACAAAAGTGGGGGGTATTTGGGGTCTTTATTTTTTTATTTTTTTTTTAATAGGATCTTATTCCTCTGTATTTCACGAATTCCTAAACTATCTGGTAGCCATCACAGCCATCTACAGAACTCAGAATATTCTAAAACTAGTAAGCAGCTGCACAACATGACAAATCTGTTTACTTACACAGCATGATAGAATAGGAGGGATTTCCATACTATCCTGGACATGACCTGCTAGTCATTAGTAAAGCAATGTGCTTTGTTCCCACTGGGGGATGGAAAGGATGTGGAGACAAGTGAGGCCTGTCTTGCCTTGTGATGTCTGTGTTGTCATCCTTAACAGTATCATGTGAGGAAGAAAAGGGAGTTTTAGTCATTTCTCGGGTCCCAAACCCTTTAGAAGCGTGTCCTTATTTTTGATGTTTTTCTCCATTTCTGCAGGCGGGGCATTTGTAGAAAGCCTGTTACATGTGGGTTTCCATTTAGGCATGAGGGCTCTGGAACAAAATATTCAGTCTTTGAGGTGATGTCAATCTTCTATTTAAATGGGATTTTTAGTTACTATGGGGGAAGGGTGCAGACGAAGGAGTCATTTTGGGCATCTGGAGGATTGAGAGGGCCTATTTCCTTAGCCAAAAAAAGCAAGCACATTTTGTGCTTACTTGAGAGTTTGGTTTTTTTTTTTTTCCCATTTGTCAAAAGGATAAAGGCTGTCTTCTGCCCAGAGGTTATTTGAATTGATGCCTGGGTGTGTGAGATGACAGCATGTAATGCAACTAATTCCTGTTGGCTAATGGCACATGTCCCACTAAACACTTGAAGAAATGACAGATCCGTCTTGATGCTTCTTTGAGAAGCAATCAGTTGTGAATTCTATGTCTCATATTACCAAGTTGTATGATTTTGGTAGAAATTTCAAGCAATAGAGGCAGCTTTTTGGCAGATGCACTCACAATGCCTTGGCATAGGAGCTGGGGATAGCAGTAGGAGATGCTGGTGTCCTATCATTCAACTTTGGGGAAGTTATGATTGCTAACAAAGTGACAGAGACATGTCTGCTTAGCAGCTATGGCAAACTATCATCCTTATGTGAAACCAGCTCCTGTAATAAAGTAAGGTTTGAGTTTTCCTCTGTGAAGAAGTCATGTCTGCTGGTGGCAGCATGCCATATTAGATGTGATACAAAAAGGCATATAGTTGTTCCTAGAAAAACATTGCCCCAGAAATGCTGCTTTTTAGTGAATAGACCTCTTAATTTGCAATAAAAGCAAATAACAACTTGTTTGCTGATATGTGACCTGTTTTGGAGTGACAATCTTGCACTGTGCTGCCATAGCTGAGAGTGAGCTTCACAAAGGCGTTGGAAGAATACATGTTTTCCTATGCTGTTGTTATTTCTCAGCAGGTTTTCAGTTGCTGCTCTCCCCACTTTTCGTAACCCTAAAGCTGCTCAGACTGTTTCTGTTTCAAGTTAGTTTCTAATGCGCCTTCTTGAAAAATCCTTAATGAAGGCTGGAAGACTTGAATAATTTTCATAAACTGAGAAAAATCAATGAAAAGTTATTTAATAAAGCTTTTTGAGCTTTCTGGTTTAGTTGAGTGGTTTAAATATGACTTTTTTTCTTCTTTTTCTTGCTTGGATCAACTGATCAACCTTTAGTTAGGTAGAAAAAGTTTTTAGGTTTTTTTTTGAGGGGGAAGGCATATAAATGCTTTATTCAGACCTTCATTCTAATAACAGTTCAGTATTCTGGAGGTGAATTATGTGAGTTGACATCAAGGATCTGGCTAAAAGGGAAACATTCATCTTTTCTAGATGAGATGATGCCAGTTGTGAAAATTGGATGTTTGTCCAGAAACTGTATTATCTGTGAAGTAAATTTTGCGAAACATACTTTGAAGTATTTTTGGCTGGCACAAACTATATGTCAGTGTCTGTGGAGATGAGGGTTTAAACTAGTTCATTTTAAATCCTAGCAAGCAGCAGCTGAAATGCTGCAGAATGACCTTTGACATAGGGACCCATGAATGCCCCGAGTATGATTTCACTTTCACCACGTTCTTTGTGAATCTGAATGCTTGTCAAATCAGATGTGTGTTTAGACCTTTTCACTGAATGTGCTTGGAGGGAAAGAACAAAGCCTGGGGTCAACTTGGCATAATCCCTGCGTTTATCTTTATTCTATTATAGCAGCTTGTGGGGGATGGAGTAACTATTCTGTATGAGGTGAAAGTGCAAGTAGAGTGTAGGTAGGCTATCCATCTTTTCTTCTAGGTTTTCCTAACAACCTAGCTGATCTCTCATGATTTAGTTGAGTTAATGTATGTCTGACTAGGCAGCTGACTGGTTGATCCATGTGATTTGCTGTTTGTTCTACCCATCGCTATTTTGTAGCTGCTGCACCTATCAGCTGATGTAAACAAAACCAAGTGCGGCTTGTCTTGGGTAGCGCATGCAGAAATGGGTCTGTGTTTCATAGTGCTATGTTCTTTCCAGTGGAGATAGGAGGGGAGAGAACATGAATTTTTATACTACAGCTACTTTTGCTGCAGTGCAAATCATCTTTTTGTTTTAGGAGATAAAGAGCTTTGTATACTGTATGATGGTACATATGTATTTTTTGTTTTGCAGGCTATTAGTCATAAGTAAGGAGTGACTAAGTCTGTTATTACCCATTCAAATTGGGAAAGCCTTTGTCTCTGAGGGAAGAACCGTAGAATTCTCCTAAATTATTATTATAGGCTTTTTGCAGTATTTTTAGATTTTACTCCTGTGGTAGATTTACTTCACAATACAGGATTGTTTCTATGTGGAGCTGGAGTGGTCTGAATCTGTAAACGAGCTATTGTGTGGTAAAGTACAAGTGGGTGGAGGAACTATATGACAAAAGGCCTAGTTACCTTTACAGTTTGTTCGCTGTACCTCATACACTTTGTTTCAGAAGAAAAGCACTATTCAAAGACTTGAGTATAAGGAGGCAGTCTTTCACACAAGGCTTGTGGGAAATTTCTTGTCGACTTGTGGGTTTTCAGCTTGTGTAGATTTACCCTGCACCTTCTGAGGCTTTGCCTGCAACAGCTTTACACGTCTCTCTAAACCCCACACACCTTGTGGGGTGAACAGTTCCTAATCTTACACTGCAGCCAGTATTTTCACCTTACATGTACACTTGTCTGGGCTTTTTCTGTTCACTTTTTAATCAAACTTTGCAAAGTTAATTTTTAAGTAAGGAGGGGGATTTGTTGGTGTTTAAGGGCTTCCAAACAAGGAAATAATTTGCCCTCATTAACTTCAGAGATTAAATACATCAATAAGCAGCAAGCAGATACCTCTTTTTTTCTGTTCCCCCCCCCTTATTTTTAACCAAACCTAATAAGTCATTCTGAAAGCATGAGTGTACTTTTTCATTTTTTAAACTAAACTTTGAAACTTGATGTTCTCTGCGTTAGATCTGCAGTTCCCTTCAGCTGCTTCTGTGTTTCACTGTTTACTTTCTCTTTCATAGCTTAGTGGATAAGTTCTTAAAAACCTGTTCATTCTTCTTGAAAACAAATGTGCTTCACTCAGCACCCAGTTTTCAGATTTAAAACACTTTCTCACAAAGGCTTGCTGGTGAGCTGGATGGGTTTTGTGCTTGTTTTATTATAAAGGAGACTTGAGTTATTTCAGTCCACCTTGGAAGAGAGGAGAGCAAGTACTTGGGGGAGAGTAGGGCTCTGCTTCTCTTGCCCAATCTAGGTGAGCTGGGGTGGCTGAAGAGGAGTGACACCCAGAGCAGGCTCCCACTTCCGTCAGAGAAGCAACTGAAGAAGTCCTCAGCCTCACAGGGCACAGCCTGGCACACAAGCTGGAACTGTTAGGCTTCAGACCTGCACAGTAATTTTAAAATGAAGTAACACAAGCCTGGACATGTGCCTGCATTAGCTGCCTGTTCTATGGAAGCAGTAGCCACTGGCAGCAGGGCAGGAGAGGTATTTGGGGTTAGGAAGCAGACTGATAGAGTTTCAGTAATGGCTTTCATTCCTCCTTAGCTGCATCCTTTCAAGTTTTGTGTGTGTTGGAGAGACAGCTTCAGCCTTCCATCTGCTTGGTACTACCAGTAACTGCTCTAGGAGAGTAGTTCTGGGGAACCTACTGTCATTATCATCTCTTGCTGCATTAAGGAATAAGTTTTGTGCCATTGTTCAACACTGCCAAGGTAATTTTGCTCAGAATCTCAGGCTGAGCAGCATGGTGTGGTTTTTTGTGTGGGTTCCCCTGGATTGTTCACCCTCCCCGTTCCCATCAAAACCTGCCATAATCTACTGCTTTGGATGTTGCACTTGCATACCTGGTTGTCACCAACGAGCATCCAGAAACCTGCCCAAGTGACTGCAGTATCTCTGTTGTGTTCTTAGTTTAACCGTATAACATTAATGACAGCAAGAACTTGCATCTTAAAACTCCCTTAACCTTGCAGGTGGTAACCAGTAAATCTAGAATCTCCATCTGCAAATATATGCTTCAGTGTTTACTTTTTCACAGTATAGCAAAACTCTGACCAGTTCTACCATAGCTGAGTGAAACAGGTACATGTTTTTCAGAACTGCTTATGAGCTCTCATGTACTAATCTTGGGTACTTGAAAATAATACCAGAAAATCCTCTGCTTGTATTAATCAGAACTAAAAGGCAACAGTCAAATGTTTACTTTTGCAATATCAAGGGTTTTTTAATTGGTAAATCAAACCTCCTCTTCTTAAAATGCCACTTACATTGTTACATAATGGTAGCTTTTCTTCTCTTACTTTTGGCTCCCTCCTCTTCTGTCAGGCTGTAAAACTACATGCTGTGTAAGAGTTTCTCTTTATGTTCTCCTTTTCAAGACTGTTTCAGTCTTGAGATGTGAAGGGAAATATTCTAGTAACTAATGTTCACAGGGCTAGTCTGTTTGCTGCCAAATCTGCTGTGTTTTCTTGTTTGTTTTGGGGTTTTGTTTGTTGGGGTTATTTAAGTTCTAGTGGTGTGAAGGTGGTGTTTGGAGAAGCAGTTCTAGCTGTGAAGAGGCTGGACTGAAGGAGCAATGCTGAAGGAAACAAACCTGCTGGTTTGTACCTAGCTGCAAAGTAGTACATCCCTAGTCACTCTTAGGGTCTTCCAAGAAGGTCAGAATAACTCTTCTTCTGCCAACTTCAGGTGGGAAAACACACAATAGAGAAATGAAGCAAGGGAGTATGTTGATGGCAGAGGAGGGAGCAGGCGACCAAACCTGCTTTTAAGCAGCATTTCTTTTAAGTGATATGAATATTGAAGGAGATAACAGCGCTTTTGGTTTTAGAACTTAAGCAATGCTAAAAATCCGTCATGGAAGCAGCAAAACAATCTAGCTGTGTGCTGCTGATCTAATTTCACAGCTGATCACAAATACAGTTTAGTTTAAAAAGGCATCCATATACTTCAGTAATACCAACAGTTGACAGTTCAGGAATGTAAACTTAACATGTCTGATCTTACATTTCTTTTACTGTCCAAAACACGAGTGTTTATGGGAATAAATGAATTTTAATGTGCTTTAAAGGCAGTCTAATTTGGAATAGTTTAGACCATAAAGTCATGGGCAGAAGTGCATTCAAAGTGATGGTTCCTGGCAGAATAGCTGACCAGAAGCCTGCTATGTGGGGGTCCTTTAGCTCACCTGCCCCTGCAACTTGCCACACTGCAGAATCTTCTTGCTAATTTGGACAGCCTGCCTTCCAAGGCCTGGAGCCCACTGGCATAAAATATTCTTTCAAACTGTACTGAAATTTACACTTGCAGGAAGCCACTCTGCTCCGCTATAGTTTTGAGGTCTTAAAGAATATGCGTGTTGATTGTTTGAACAGCCTTTTCTTAATATGTGAAAGAAGTGGGTTTGGCCCCAGGTTTCCCTGCGGGGACAGTGGCATTGGCACTCTAGCATGTCTAGCTACTAACAACAACAAGGTTTTTGTTCTTTCTGTGAGCTTTAGTTAAATATTATCATTTGGTTGTGTTGTAGAATACTTCCTTACCAAAGGAAATCTAGAAGTTACCTCACCTGCTCATTTAAAACTAACTTTGATCCTATTTATGTAGCAACTACTACAGAATTAAATGGGCTGACAGCTCTGCACTGCTAGGTTGTGGAATTGTTTTCTATGGTTTTTATTTATTGGTTGGTTTGTGTTTTGTTGTTTTTTTTTTTTTTCTTGGAGTCAATCTCATCCCAGTATCTAAGGGAGAATACAAGGCAATCAAAATAATTACAAATTTATGTGCTCAGACAGAATAACAGAAAGGTTGCTACTGGGAATGACTTGACAAAGTATTGGATAGAGGAAATAAAATTCATTAAGCAGAGGTTTAGGGAAAATGTTAGCTCTGGTCGTCATGGCCATTAAAAGTGTGGAAATGACAGCTTTTCTGAGACTTCAAGAAGACAGAATAATGCAGAATCAATGCCATGTTATTTGCAACAATATTTCATTCAAATCTCCCTGTAATTGCTGCTTCAGTCTATGCTTTTACATCTTGGTCCTTAACTGAAAATCATGCCTGATCAAGCTGGCAGGCAACCCAAAGGAGAAAGAACTAATGAACTGTAGAGAGATGTCAGTCACCTTGGAGAATCCTGGTCACCAAAAAAGCTGGGTGCAGATGAACACCTCAATAGGCCAACTGTTGGCATCTCAAGAGTCAAAAATGTGCTTTTGCTCTTCTGTGGTTTTCTGTGACTGTGTGATATTGAGGGACTGAAGAGAGAAGGGTGTTAGCCTGCATAGGTGTTGAACACATGGTCCTAGAGTTATTCTGTGGGCAAGCAATTGATGCAGTCCTTGTCTCTGTCAGCAAGTGGATCTATGGAAAGCATAGAATGCAGCAATTATCCTCTCTATTTATTTTATCTCACAATTGGGACAGATTAAGAACAAGTGGTCAATTTACAGCAATTCAGGCTAGTTGTAATTTGTCGTCATATTGTAGTGTCTCAGCGTGCCCCAACTCAAATTCTGACTTCTGTGGTGTAGGGTTTTGTTGTTTGGTTTTTTTTTTTAATTTTAAAGAATACAGTATTCTCTTTCACTCAATCTTTTTCACTTAGTTTTCTGGTTTGTAAGTCCAGCACTACAAACATACATATGCCAGCTGGTGAAAAATGTGACAACCACAATGCTTGCTTATTAAAAAGAGAAATCCATGTCAGCTCTTCTCGGCTCACACAGTTCATGAAAGAGGGGTATTTTCCCTGACCAGTTGCATGCTGGAAATCATTCAGATATGTTGCTATTTTTGAAGGCAACTTTTGTAGGGCAGAATCTATCCCTCTTGATATCTAAAAAGCATTTGCTTTTCATGCAGACAGAAATTTGCATGGAACATAGTTCAGGAATTCAACTTGTGCTCTATTAGCAGGCTTTCTTATTTTATACTGACTTGAAGTTTCTCATGAGAGCCCTTGTTTAGAAAAGGTTTTTCTAGAGGACCATTCTCCCAGTAGTTACTTACAGCATGTGTATGTTTGGCCTAAAAGCCTGCCTATGTACTTTGGCTGTATAAACTGTACGGTTGGCTCAGAGACTGCAGCACCTAAATTTAGATGCCAGGGTGTGAGCTCATTGCCTCTGCTCCCATTACAGTCTGCCGAGGCCTAGTCAGTGGACCTGAAGAGCTGTTCAGTTGACTGAACATAGGTATCTGCTTTTGAATGAGCAGAATAGTACTTCAAATATCACTGGTTATAGTTGAAGCTTATGCAGCTAGTGGATGTATAAATTCCTAAATCTAGGTTTTGTTATCTGTGAGCTGTATCTCACCCCTAATGATGTTTTATATCTTTTCAGAGTTGAAAAAAATGCTTGATGTTCTTTTAGTTATTAGAACTCCACTTGTGAGTTGTCTCCTGTGTTACTTTCTTTTGAAAATTATACGCGTGGTTGAAATTCTTGATTGCTAAAAGCTATACCTTTAAGATGATACCTGTCTCAATGCTTTCTCTAGCAGTCTGATCTTAAGTTTCTTTCAGTTCTCTGGGACTCATAGACTGGTTGCTCAGTCCAGGCGAGAAGCAGGCATTCTGCCTTCCTCCTCCCCCTTCCACCTCTTTTCAGATCATCTTGGTGTTGAACTCTAGCTGGACCCATCTGACTTAAGAGAAGTTTCTTCAATCTCATAACAGGAAACAAATGAGCTTATTGCAAACAATATGCTATCTTCAAGTCTTGTTAGGAAGTAGCACTGAAATTGTTCTGTTTTCTCTTATTTAGTTGCATGTGCTATTACAGCTGGTCACAAGTAGCTTTTAACTTAAAATGTTAATTTCTGTTGATTACTTAAATAGTGCTTTTGAACTGAATTGGTGAACACAAGTGAAACGTGTGAGTACTGGAGTGAGGAGGTGTGGTAATGGGAAAAGCTGCTTTGAAGTGTGAGATATCACTGTAAAGAACTAGGATTATATACATATATTTATTAGCAGTGATTTTTTCAGTGCAGTGGCCTTGAGTTCAGTGTGGTTAGGGTAATTGCTAGTTGTTTCAGATCAAGGAAGAATCAATTCTGTAACTTAGCAATTTAGACACAAAACTGTCTTTTTTTACTCTCTTGTTCTTGCTTCTTGTTATTAATACTTCCTTTTAAAAGGTTTCCTCATAGCCAGAGAATGTCCCTCTGGATATGTAGACAGCTTGGATTTTGCTATGTCCTCAATATCAACAGCATTCACTAACAACAGGATACATTCTGTACTTAATTAGTGGAGTGACTAGGGAGAGGCAAACAGACAAGCATGGTGCTTAAACAAGTAAATGGGTTGGTTAAGCCCCCCACATTGTGTGAAGCTCTAGCTGAAATTCCTCCATCTTTTAATGTTCATACTGTGCAGTGTTTTTTTGCAGTCTTTTTGAATTTGTTGATGGAGATGAAGAGGCTTATGTTAGAACAGGATTAGGTTTGCACCATTGCAATAAATTGATGGACTGGCAGAGTACACAGTAGGTATCCTGTACAAGTTACAGCTTGTAATTGCCTCTTGTAAAATCTTGGATTCTGAGGTCAAGTGCTGGGATTGGTTGAACTATCACCCCGCATGTGGATTATTCAGGGTGAGTCTGAAAGCCGACTGTAGCTCCCATCTCTCTGAAACTTCATGCTGTTTTTTTCGGGGTCATGTTCAGTGGGTACAAATTCACACAGCCTGACAGGTATCTTTGACCTTCCTTCTCTTCCTTCCGATAACTGTATCAGAGTAGTATCTGTCTGTTTTGAAACAGTGTTTTGTATCTGCTTTTTGTATTGACTTTTACTTGAGAATTGGTAGGAGTTTTGAAGTTACAGAGCAGCTAAGTCTATCTGCATAACTGCATTAGAAGTTTTACATTAATTTCTCCAAATTAATGAAAAGAAAAAAACCAGTTTACTTTCATGGACTAAAAATTATATATTAATCTCTTTCTGTAGAAATCAAAATCTCTTAGTTATACAAGAAGATCTATTAAGTCACCATCTTCCTGCAAACATTGAAATGTGATGTTTGAGTGAAAATGGTCTATGCAATGTCTTTTCTGATCCTTTTATGTTAGTGTAAATTTTAAGAAGTCTTTAGGAAATGCTTTTTTTTCCCAAAAAAACTTTTTTAGCTGTTCCAAATATCCTTATGACAAATTTGAATCCATGTTTGATAGATAAACTTATGAAATGTAATATGAAAGAATCTGGTGGCCTGGAAATAATTTCTCTGATATATAGCATTAAGTAAGTGAGATTATCTGCTCTGAAGGAATCTTTACTCGTTAACTTTTCATATTGACCTTTTGGGAATTTCATTCTTGAATAGGTAACTTCAGCTAGAGTGTAATTATAGAAAACACTACAAAATTCTTCAGACTGTACTTACTTCCTGCTGTTAACATGTGCATACCTTAGAAAGGGTGGTCCTGAAGGACATTGAATTTCATGCTGGCTAACTGATTGTGAGCTTCCAGGGCTCTTGGAAATGGCTTTGTTTGCAGGAAAATGCTAACGAACTGGTGCTGCAGTTGTACGTGTCACTAGTGGAAGACCAGAGCTAGAACATCATGCCTGCCTTTTGTACCAGCTCTTAAGAATGGTTGCCAGCAATGTCTCTGTTCATAATAAAAGCAAAACCAAACAAACAGCAGAAAATACTAAAAACCACCACCAAGGAGGGAAAAAGGAAAAAGAAAAAAAAAAAAAAAAAGGCAACCCAAAAACCAAACAAGGCAACAAAACCCAAAAAACTTACATAAAATTGCAGTAAAACTGTTAGTGCTGAGAATAAAGAAGTATAGTGTGAGTTTACCCAAAAGAAGGGTAGAAGTGTTGTGGTAAGTCTCATAGCTCAAAGGAAGGAAGATGTGAAAGCTGAAGATGGGTAGTTCTGGCAGGCAAAGGTAGATACATACTGCTTCTCAGTAGTTACTTTCAGCATAGCTTCTGCTTGTATGTGCCGGGTATTAAAAGACAGTTAAAACTGGGGAATTTACCAAAAGTTGGCTGGTGATGTCTGTAAATTAATTTCTTCAATGGTCTTAAAAAGCATTTCTAAATAGTAGGTTCCAGATTAACCAGAAACTGTGTACTTCTTGAGTTGGTGGATGAAACTTCTGTTATCAGTTCTACTCAAGATATCAGACTAGATCATTGTGCTGTTATATCTTTTTTAACCAGGGATGAGGGAAACACAATTTGTTGCATATATTTGAATGAATTACAGTCTAAATACAAAATGTCCATTATTTTCCAAATAATGGTTGCTTAGGAAAAATTTACTTGGATGCAGTTTAGATATGCATTCATGCATGTTATTTTAACTAAGTTTGGAGAACATATGCAGCCTTTTTCTTAAGTATTCGTTTAGATGATAATTTGACTGTATATCTTCTACACTATATCTGTGCTTAAAGTCAGTATACCTGCATCCTTATCCCATGGCAAAAGTACATTGTTATGAAAGAGTTGGTGACTAGCACTGATGTCTGTGATTGCTTCCCACAGACAGTACTGGGGAAATCTGGGAGACATTAGGGAGTTATTTGCCCCAACAGCCGAATTGAGAAGTGAATTAATAACTGATTTTTACACCACTTCCACTATTGAGTTGTGTGTGATGTCTAAAGGCTTGTAGGAGGATGTCTGAATTCTTGGGATTATATCAGGGGAACTGCAAGTTAAACTTCTACTTAGTTAGAGCTGTAGGTTGTTTCCATTGCATTGCATTACTTATCTGTTCAAATATCATACCTTGGAGTTTTTGAATAACACACCTGTCCATACTTCCTCTGGGGGCTGGATGCTGTCAGATTCACTTGCTGAGTCACATATACAGCAGAATACGCACAGTAAGCTGGAGATGCTCTTGGTCTACACCTGGTATCCTGGGTTTCTGTCAACTGGATTCCTGGGGTAGAAGAGGAGAGCATGCATGCATTGCTAATACTGAGATCTTCCTTTCCATTGAGTAGAATAAAGGTGGTTGGTTGAGTCTTGCTCATGTGCCAATGCACTTTTAAGCTTCTACCATTACCAAAAAAGGCTTGAATTTCATCTTTTACAGCACTGTTGCAGATCTAGGACTTTAAATTCTAAGGCAAACACCACCATGTACACCCCCCATCAATTAGGTATTGCATCTTCCAGAAAGGAAGAAAAGCAGTTGCTGTGCTTCAAATGGATGAGTCAGGAGAAAGGAACTATGCTGTTAGCCAGCATACCTGCAATTCTGAAGTTGCCAGCTATTTTGCAAAGTAATGATGACTGTGTGAAATTGTAATCTTTTTCCTGTTCCTCTCTTGAATGCATTCTTCTGTGGCCTTTCACTGGTACAGTTGGTAGCCAACTATATACTTTATAGCCACCTGTATATATACATTATATACTAATGGGCGTAACCTGCAGTACAGCAGATCCAACATGTTTGCTTTTTTTCTGTACTGGTTTTCTGCTGAATGTGTGTGCTCTTTGGTTATGTGCCCTGTGCTTCAGCATACCTAAGGTGCCTGGCCTTCTGGAAGACAGCTCAGCCTGCTCCTTAACTGCACAGCTGGCAAATGGCACTGTTGTTGGCTAGGATCAGCTTTGAAATGCTGCCAGCCCCAGAAGCCTGTCTGCTTTCTGTTTTGTGCAGGAGTTGTCTGGGGGACTCGGTGACAGTAATACTGTGTGAGATTGCTCCCTGCAGATCAGCCAATGTCTGCTTTACTGGATATGAACAAGTGATATTTCATAATTTAATAAAACCCTTCTGTAAATGAAACAAAGCAGAGATTTTTTTTTTTTTTTTTTACAGGGAGAGGTTACCTGATGAGGAATATCCACGTGCGGCGCAATTCCCTTCAATGTAGAATGTAGCTGTTTGCAGGAGTCAGTGAAGAGTTACAATCTTGATTGTTGGTTGCACCTCTACAAATTACTTTGCTGCCAGCAACAGAGTTACAGTTACTTTGGTTCAGGAAACTTGGTTCTTTCCGAGCTTGATATCAACTCTTGAACAGATTTACTTAAGATCTAGTCCAGTGTATGCAATTTACACCATAGGTTTTCCACAACTGTCTTGTTTAAGTTGGAATCTCAGTAGGATTCTCAAGTACCCTACTTGAACATTTTTGTTGTTTTAGGAGAGTGTTCTCTGCTAAAAATTTGTGCTTTCAACAGTATAAACCAAAAGTACTTAAAGTTCTGCATGTTGTAGGATTTTTATGTATTTGTCCCAAGTTTAGGGACATATGTGACAAGAAAATGTTTTGGATTTTGTGAACTGGTTAGACTTACTCCTTCTTTTGGAGAATGTGATTGTTCTGGTGTGTTCTTGTTGTTGCCATACGTAACAGTAGGTCAGCAATTGCCTGAACAGGCTTATAATAATCATGTAGAATTGTATTGTATTTATGTGTGGAAGGGCTAGGGACAGGGATATCTGTATTAAATAACTGCATTTTGTAATGCGAGTTTCTCTGAACCAAGTACTTTCTCATTATTTTGAACAGATCAGGAAAATGTATAATTTTTAAAGGAAAAAGCAAACCCGTTGCTTACAGCTTCAGTATTTGAGTAGTTTCGATGCTGTCAAGTAACAGCAGCAAGTTTTTGCTGCCCTGGCATCATGATAAAAAGATAAATAACAAAAGTCTTGGTAACTGATAGGCATCTCTTGTCCTGTGACTGGATTATTTGCTGACAATATTATCATATCTGTCAGTGATTTCCTCTGAGGTATGTCAAGCAGTTTTTGGTAAAGTAAGACCCCTGCTGTGGGGTCTACTGAAGTCTGGACAGTTGGCCACTATTTTCCAGTGGCTATTGTGAACTACAAGAGCAGCAGTACCATGATGCCTCACCTGTGTGGTGAAGCAGCTTGAAATGAGTCAAAACAGTTTTGGGATGGGTTCGAAGCTTTTTCTGAGGAATAACTTCTGAAAAGCACCTATAAGGAATTTCTTTTAAATGCTTAGCAATATTTTTGATACCCTGAGTTGTAACAGCTTTTCAGTGTTGAAAACACAGAACTGCCAGGTGTGGTTTGGAAAGTTAATGAATGTTAAGGGAGAGGAAAAAGGAGGAAAAAGTTCTATTGTGATGGGAATTTTTTACTCTAAACCTGTTAGCACTACCATAGATTCAGTCCCCTCTATAACCACTATGAGAAGAAGGAAAGAAATGCTGCAGGCTTACAATGTGCAGGAATTTTGAAAAAGCCCCATAGAGTATTTCTATAGCTTTGAGCTCCGCCCCCACGCCCCCCCCCAAAAAAAAAACCACCAAACCCAACCCAAACAAAACTGTTTAAAATGTGGTTGTGATAGATAAAATATATGTTATTGCACTATATAAGCATGTTGTGCTGCCTCCATCCCTTCCTTTCAGTCTACCCCTGGAGTAAGACATACAAAATAAGTAATTGTCTTCTACGATACTGTACCATCAGTAAAAGGATTAGTGCAGTGCTAGCTGCAGTCCCGAGAAGTTGATTTGGCTGTGTTTTGCACTTGTAGTATTTGTATGGATGCCTTTTAGCATGCATAAAAAGCACAGGACTGTATCTTCCAGACAATACTAATCTGGACATGGATCACCTCTTAGATGTTTTCTGCTCTTCCCCTGATTTACTGCACTCTTATGAATGTTAGTGAAGGGAGAGAAAGTGCCTCAGTGAAGTGATGTCTGTTTAAGTTGTTGAACCTCCAACTTTTTGAGGTGGAGGAATGATACTTAGCCTTATCTTGAGTAGGCATTCCTGTGGTTCTTTTATTGTGCTCTAAATGCTTTCAATGGCATACTTAACAATTCACAACAAACTTTCTGCACAGAAATATCTTCAGAAGTCAAGTTTTGTAATTTGCTTCTGTTATTTAAGCTCAGACCTTTCCATTAGAAATAGAGTAAGCAATTCCAAGAGTAGCACGTCCCAAAGTGAGCGTATTTTCTACAGATAACTGCTTGTTCTTGTGTTACGAGAACCACCCCCTCTTTTAGGGCATTTCAGAACTAACTTTCAGCAGGGTCAGGAAAGTAGACATTGTGATATATTCTTGTTGTTGGAATAAGAAATAAGGACAGAGTTGGTAGAATAGGTTGTAAACCCAGAGTCTATTGCTGTGTGCTGTGATGTCTCATTGTTCAGCATTTATACTGCTGTATGATCTCTAACAGGTGTGTGTGCGGAAGGTTTTCAAAACAGAAGGATGTTTGCTGTTTGTCAAGCATTATGCCACCACTGTATTTGAACAAAAAGCTTTGAAACACAACCACCTGTTCACAAGTTGCTTTATGAAACCAGTTATTTCATATTTACCAATGTAGATATCCAAGTAGATTTATACTGCATACTCTTGCGCTGTGTAGTACCTAATCATTATGATGAACTTGGATTCAGTGTTCCTGTAGGTTATGTAGGAATGATCAAATTCAGAGATATTAAGTAAACAAGATGGGTTTCCTCATTCCTATAGTGCTGTAAAACCTGTGCATTTCAGGTTCTGAAGTATACTGGTCTTTGCCCTTTATGGAAGCATCCACAGTCTTTCCTCAACCATAATTACATATTCTAAGAAGTAATTTATTGTTTTTTTTGCTCCAGAGGTGTCTGGTCTAGAGATGGGACAAGTCCTTATCCTTGTACTGAAGTATTTATTGTAAAAAGTACCTGTTCACTGACCTATGTATGACAGATGATTCTCTTGATAAAACTTTTGGTGTGATGTCTTATAATTGTGATCCCTGTTCTATTAATATAAAGATTTGTTGTGAGGGCTGCTTGGGTTTTTTTATATACGAAAAGAGATTTCTGCTGTTATATGCGATTAACTCACTTTAAATGCACTGTTTAAAAGGGAAAGAGGTTGGCTCGGTAGATGGATTTAATTGTGCAGTACAGAAACTTGTCTGTGAAGCTGTGGATGAGGAGATGAAGTTGGCATTCCAGCCATCCGCTGATACCTCTTCCCAAAGCACTACCGTACTTCAGAGAAAGTAGGACACCAAAACCAAACTAATAGCATTCCAAAAACTCATCCTGGTTACAGTGCTTCATTTCAGCAGTGTTGGTAAGAGGTGTGGCAGTGTGTGACATGTGACTGATACAGCTACAGCAGTAAAAGTTCCATAAATCATATAGGAGTTTATATTGACAAAACTCTGGTTTTCCTGTTGCATGTCTGGAAATAACTAAGATAAGCCAGTAGATGTTATTCAAACTGTCCTTTCCTTAAGCAGACTGTATAAATCATCACCAGGCTGGTTGTACTGTACTGGCAAAATCTTTCAGTTATAAATCTCATGCTGCACAGAGTGGAACAGGATTCTTGCGCATGTAGAGCACAGGCTTCCTTGTCCAGGAGTCTGAAGGATGGCATAGCGTGACCTCCCTCTTGTGCTGGCCTATGATGACTCCAGTGGTTGTCTAACCTACTGGTGAAACTCAAGGACTGAGGGATCTTCTCCAGTAAAACTGTGATTTTGGAGAACAAGGCTTTTCTCCTCAAGCCTGATTAACTGTTAATTCCTCATCAATTTAACTTCTGCTGTGTCATGCCCTTTATTTTAATAGCCATGATTCACTATATACGCCCCAGCACACTTTGCTAGGTTCAAGTAATAGCCTTCACTCGGTCATGGTCGCACTGCTGCATCTAGCTCTAGCTGTGAGCCGCGTTGGGTTACTCACGAGAGGAAGGGTGTGGAGGAAATGTGATACAGCTTGACAAATGGCCTGTAACCCTTTTAGCCTGAACCTGCCAGAGCATACACTCATAGCCATGGCCATATGCTGCTTAAAGATTATTTTATGTATGAAAAGAGAAGAGCAGCTGGCAGAAATAGCTAATATAAGGGAGTTTGTAGAGTAGAGATGTCCCAGGCCTGAAGCTTTAGGCTTCTGGGAACTGGGGAGCTGATGAGACTTAAGGCTGTGCTTTCATCCAAGAAGGGAAAATCCAGTTCAAAGTTGTTTGTATTTTGTATTTTGTTGGGTTGTTGATTTTTGGTTTGTTTGGTTTTTTGGTGTTTTGTTTTGTTTTTTTGTTTTGTTTTGTTTTTTTTTAAGGAGCTTACAAAAAGCCAGGAAGAATGATCAGAAATCTTACTTTAAGTGCAGGTGGTTGGTGTGGTGCTTTTTCTGAGGCACTAGTAGCTGATAAAAGTGTAATGAAAACACTCCTCTCGTAACATGTTTGAACACGTACTATAAAGCCTGAATGTGGAAGAGCAGCCCTGACAGAGAATTGAAAGTGTTGGAATAAAATAATTTCTGCTTCTTGGCCCAATTTGATTTTGTACTTTTTCCCTAGTAAACCTCACAATTTAGTATTTGAGTGGTGTCATTTGTTTTCAGCTAATAGTAAGATGAACTCAAGCCAAGCAGATTTATGCTCTTAAGTCTCTTGTAAAGACATCCTGCCTCCATGATGCATTGAAGAAACTCTCCCAAGCATTATGGCAACATAAAAACCCTAAAAGAAAGTATGAATGTAAACACTGTCTTGAGAGGCTGTAGGCTTTATTGAAGTCTTGGTGTTCCTCTGTCAGCCTTGTTTCATAAAATCATAGAATAGTTAGGGTTGGAAAGGACCTTAAGATCATCTAGTTCCAACTCCCCTGCCGTGGGCAGGGACACCTCACACT